>JAQFZC010006291.1:0-12719 GCA_034695205.1 Dicyrtoma fusca
TAGAAATACTTTGACACTCAAACATCAACTCTGCTGACTTGCAGAAGTCCCGTGTGTAATTTATTGCATACTGAATTGCTGTTTCTTGATTCTTAAAATTCGAACCTAGACACCTTTGAAACATACCGAGTGGTCTATAGCACACCAGTATAGATCATTTCACGTTATCAGCACGAATATAGATATACATATACCTCTATAAGCCCTTTAGTATCCCTCGAAAATTCAGATTAAAGGCAGCTCAGAAAGTCCACAAAGAGATACTAATCCAAAAGTTAGAAACATAAAGTCACACTTACAGTTAGGACACAGCCAGAGCAGTTACAGACAAGAATAGGTCGTAAAATAAATTAGGGACAAACCATTTAGACAGCCCAAGACAAAGGGACGTAAGATCAAATGAACCGAAACGAAAAATATTATTGAGTCCCAGAGCACGCATTGAGATGACACACAAGAGTATAGACAGGCAGAAAATACAAAGACTCCTCACCCACTCAGGCCACTCATCACTCAGCAATCAAAGACGAAAGAACTCAAAGCAGCCCTGTCCACAGAAGGAAGGAAGGCTTTACCTATCCAGGCAATACATAGGTACCTCATTTTTCAAAGGAAGAAACAGTTGAGAAGACTGAAGATTCTGGAGTGACGGGTCCCACGAGCCAAAGACGGGGTAAGCCGAGACGAAAAGGAAAGACGAGGACAGCCTGTGCAGAGTGGAAGGACAATTCCCACCAGTGTCTACAGCTTCAAATTCACACCAGCCAAGGAGGAACTCAAGAGACTCTCATCCCGTGTGAAGTATCTGTACGTGCAACCGAGCTGTCCAGGAGAACTGTAAGGAAAGTCAAAGATTTCAACATTTGCCCAGTAGATCAGAGAAGTAAGCGTAGCCACTATCACGGTACGTAAATGGATATAAACATCCGAGAAAATTTCTAAATGTAAGTAATTATAAGAGGCTAGGGACTGCAATTCATATTAAATGTAGATGCAGAGATTAAAACTTTATTTAGGGATGCATAAAGTACCTACACTTATACATTACACATCCATAGGAAGATAGTGAGTAAAGATAATCTTGACGAAGTTTCACATCTTCAGGAAGACAGTGCGTAAAGATACACTTAACTAAGTTGCACATCTAGTTACCTTAGAAATAGGTAATATAAAATTACCCAGGGTCTACTATAAATAAGTATACTTTCCAACTAAATACCTCAGGTAGTGTGGTAGCCAGCCCACCAATACTAAAGTAGAGTGGTAAAACAGTCCACGCCTACACAAGATAGAAGGAGTAACCGGCTTCGTTCTATAGATTAGGAAAAAGGTGGCCAGCCCATTTTTCCCACGTGAATAAACAACTAGCAACTTACCTTTGAGCGAGAATAGTAGACTGAATACAGACATAAGAAAAGTGGTGAGTGTCCACTAAAAGAAAACTAGTAGTGACAAGATTTAGCAAAATCACACAAGAAACAATTCAGCTGGCAATTTTGCATTTAGGGTCATCTTGAATTTCATACAAGATAGAATTACAAAACCACAGTAAGAATAGATGGTGAAAGACCACAACTGTGAGAGAAATGTTACACACATGCATTAAGCTAGTCGGTGAAAGTTCATCAAGATAGGATAGAAAAAAAACGCCGAACGTATAAATTAAATAACTATTTTAAATGAAAAAAACATAATTAACTTCCATGATGGTTGAAGAGTCAGTCAGGCATATTTTTGACAACTATAGACAGGCAATATTCGTATTATTTCTAGCGTCTTAAATAAAGACGGGAAATGCGAGTAAACGAGTACTTTACTCCGTAAAATGGATAGTAGGGCCGACAAGGGGCTACTATTTCCGCCAGATCAGTTGTAATTTTAGTAATTACGGCAATTGGGGCAAGCTAAACACACGAGAGAAAGCAGAAGAGAGCTTCTCGTCGGAAATAACTATATAAGGTAGGAATAGAAAGCTGGCATAAAGCCCAGCACCCACATAAGGTGGGAAAACTCGGATTCGGAAAATGCATAAGGCATTCAGAACTATGGTGGTAGAGAATCAATACTACATGATCATAGGCGATGAGAGTGCATAGAAAAAGCACATAAAATTCAGGGTTTGTAGCAACACGGTAAATTATGAAAAGTTGAAAGGAACAAAATTAAAATATTTTGAAAATTCATCATTTTGTCTCTGAAATTGTGGTTCCGTAAAATTGTAGTAGAGACATACTACAATATAAGACTGCCCCTCAAACTTTTTCAGTTATTGACAACAACACGAATTTATTATTGCTTTGGCATACAGAACGGTGACGGTTCGTATGTAAGTATACCATTAGATTTGGTTAAAGCAAGGCGGTGGCACCCATAGCGGGTAGAATTGATTGTGACGCTAAGGTCACTTCTAAGGTCCACCATAACTCGAGCGGTAATCATAGAGCAGGCGCCGGAAGAACCCGGGCACTGGTAAAGAACGTTATTGCGTATGGAAAAATTAATTACTACTATCTCGATCGGGACAGAATGAAAAGGTTAATTAAAGGAAATTAATCTAAAATAATACCGGAAAATATAACAAATATAGACACAGGAAAGTGATCAATCGATGCAATTAGAGAATTACAAAAATTGTCAGAAACAGAAAAATACCCGGGTAGAAGCCCGGTTACGTACAGCTATTCCTAGTAGTATTACCTAGAATTAGAAGAATAATGATGTATTCCACACATCATCGGGCCTTGATGGGAAGTTTCTAGATTAGGGACGATGTTAAGCGGCATTAGAAACTCAAAATTGAGTACTTTTGAAAAGGTCACAAAGGGTACCTACATAGCATTTATTTGTAAAATGGAGAATAAATCTTCATTTAGGGAACAATAATTGTTCCATTTACCCACAAGCTAGGTTGAGGTTAAATTGTAAATTAGCGTATAATACGATTTCAACCAAGAATATTGAGGGAAAATAATTTTCACCTCTGGCATCTCTGGGGTAAGGTGAAACCAAACCCATTATGAGAATACAAATAAATAAACAGGAAAAGTATCATTTTGAAGCTGTTTAAAGGTATAATAAAATACCTAGAATTCCTTGTAGCCAAAGCCGGTCGTTAATGAGGAAAGTGATTTCATAATAAAGAAATATGTCGGTAGATTCCCATTCAGAATAAAAGGATCAGACATTATGTAGAAGGTTCAGAGAAAACCACAAGCCGTGAGTGATATGTAAAATCACAGTATTGGAAGAAGCTACAGTTTAATCAAACTTTATCATAAATACGATTATAATAATTAAACCCGAGAAAGCCCTCCAATACCGAGAATTGATTTCTTGGGAACCGTAAAAGGAAGCCCTCCATATGCGATGACATAGTGTTGAGGACAGTTGATTAAGGGTAGTTATAAAGTCCCTTAACTGGAATTAAATACTGGAATTTTGAAGAGATTGACTTCCTTCCAGTTATGTCACTTGTGTTAATTGCACCATGAAAGTAAACAGAGAACAGACAAAATAAAGAAAACGTGTATCGGCGGTGAATGGTTAATGAACCATATTGATTAAGAGGAAACACCAAAGAAAGGTCGAGTTCGTACGGCAAAGTTTACATAGGTAGTCCATAAACGAATTGGACTGACCCGCCTATCGGATAAATAAATAATAGTAATATCGAGCACAAGTTAGTCGATAAATCCGAAAGTCTTACACACACAAGGTACACACACACTAGTATAATACTAGGGGAGTTTACGCTAATTGACACATTAGGTAAAATACATTCACACTGTAAAAGTAGATGAAAAAGAAAGTAAAAACACTTTCATAATTCCAACCATGCATATTTGAGAGCCTGTAATTTAAACAAGGCATCCGTAAAGCCTCCACAGACGGGGTGGGATAGAAGTTAATTTAAAGAACACTACCGGTAAATAGCCCGTGATAAAGGTCGGTAAACAGCCCGGGCAGCGTGGGAGGAGCAGCTTCTCACCTATACCTTGGAGTTTAACTATAATTATTCGAGCAATTGTGAAGAGGATGAGGAAAGGCTTATTAGTTTACAAAGACTTTTTGCATCCTTAGGTATATGGTTTGACCAGAATTTGGTTTCTACCATTGGAATTGAAGGTATAGAGAAGGGCAACAGAGAAGTCCATCAATTTCATGAAAAGTAAGAATTTTAAAGTCACTAAAACGGCTGAAAGACCATGATCATTGTACAAATAATAAAGATCAAAAGCATAAATTATATTCCATATAATAAAGTAAGAGAAATAAACCTGTTTTACCTAACAGAAAGTTTAAAATTGGTCACAAATGTAGACCTCGTCGTATCAGTTTATATTGAAATTGCCGAAGTGGGTATTAAGAAAAAAAGATCCTAGAAAGGACAAAAAAAAGACAGTGCGTAAAGATAGACTTGACTAAGTTGCACATCTTTTACATACAAATAAAAAGAGGCGAGAAAAGCCCAGCAAAAGAGTTTTCCAAAGGAAACATAAAATCCCACCTAAATAGAAAAGAAACGGCAAAAGAGAATCAGTAACCAGCCTGACAAGTACAGAGAATCAGTAACCAGCCTGACAGTACAGAGAAATAAAAAGACTAACGTTTAAAAGTACGGGAAAAGTCATACGCTCAACTACAAAAAGTTAAAAGGTAATAGTGAATAAGACTAAATTGTAAACCGAATTCACGGGAGGTATTTTAGAATATTTTGACGAATGAAAATTCAAAATAAATGTGACATTACAGAGTAGGTAATATTAAGCTAGTGTAAGCTAATTTACGGGTAATGCACATGGGATGCCAGTTAAGCCCATGGTAACACAGTTCATGGTAAGCATCCATACATGAAGGGAATTCACAATTCTTTGGATTTATGTAAAATTCACGTCCACTGGAGAAGTAGCTAGCTTCAGTTCATCTTTTATCTTTGCATCCTAGGTAGGGAAAAGAGTAATAGCGGACGTAAGAGGGATCGCAAGTCTGACCGTAGAGTAGTAGATTCCTAGAGCACACGACTCTAAAACCACAGGAATTAGTAGCCTGCCGCAGCAGCAGTTAAGTTCCTAGAAAAACAGATATCTGGGGGGATCGTAGCCTAGCCGTAGAGCAGTAGATTCCTAGAGCAGACGACTCTAAACTACAGGGATTGTAGCCTAGCCATTGAGCAGTAGATTCCTAGAAACAAAATAGCTCTAAATTACAGGGATTGGTAGCCTAGCGGTCGAGCAGTAGATTCCTAGACAGGTAGTTCTAAAATACAGTGATTGGAGCCTAGCCATTGAGCAGTAGATTCCTAGAAGCAGTAATAGCTCTAAATCACAGGGATTGGTAGCCTAGCCGTTGAGCAGTAGATTCTTAGACAGGTAGTTCTAAAAACACAGGAATTGGAGCCTAGTTATAGAGCAGTAGATTCCTAGAATAGAAATTCTAAACCACAGGGATTGTAGCCTAGTCAGAGAGCAGTAGACTCCTTGAGAAAAATAACTCAAAACTACAGGGATTGCAGCCCACCCTCGAGTGGTAGATTCCTCGGAGATTAGAATCCCGAAATTACAACACGCTCAGCTCAAATATTGGAGGTGTTAATAAGACTAGTTAGAAACATATGAAACTAGCATTCCTATTATTTTACGGAAAGAAAGGGCGACGACCCTATAGGTACCATTGAATAGGATCAAATTCACACGTAAATAATAGAGGAGACGGATGATTGGCTAGAGAAAACTCGCCATACGTTGAGGTGACAAGCTTTTGAATGTGACGACAGAAGGAAAAGTATAGTCAAGCCTTTATTAGTAAGGTACTGTATGAACTCGCAGGTAAAACCACCAATATAAAATAGATTAAGCAAGATATTGAGTAAGTGACATACAAAATATATTTCTGCATTAATCAACGTTGCACCACGCTTTACCGGTAAAATAGCCACGGACGGCATGGGTGACACGGAGTAGGTACGTAGAAGCATAAATCCAGTTGGCCATAGAAGGTAGCCCTACCTACAAAGAAATAGCTAGAATAGCTAGATTTTAGTGAAGAAAGTCTGTCACATAAAAATCAAGATAATCGGTACTGTCCAGCGTGACGCCAGTAAAAGGCAGTTACCACGAAAGCCCATTTATTGAAGATAGTGCATAGAGGATTCATATGACTTGACAAGATCGCACTAGACAAATTCACCATAATTAGTACGCTGAATAGATGCGGAATCAGGAGAGTGGGAATTTAAGACGTCAATTGGTTTGCAGGGGGCACAATTTTTCTCAGTAAGAGAATTTACCAGCCAGCCTGAATCATACATAGAAAAAAGCCCAGATAACACTGTAGGTACACACTTAGCAGTATCTCTATTAAGCTAGCAGAAAAATAGCATGGTAGATACAGGCCTTAAGCTACTGAGTGAAGACTTTCTTGAAATAGAGAAAGGAAAAGAGAAAAATAAAATAAGAAGGCTTCAAGATCTCCTGAATAAGGCTGATTGCCGAGACAATTGATAAAGAATTCATTGTCAGAGAGTCGCTCTGGGACATCTCTGACCGCGACTATAAAGAAGCAGTGGCCAGAAAGGCACATAGGGAAAGATCGGCTATAGTATATAAACCACAGAAGCTGGCAGCAATATTTCCCAAAAGCAGGATTTCCATAGACACGATGAAAGGTACCGTGCAAGGAGGGTCAGGAATGATCTCAAGGACAGGGAAAGGCAGATTACTTTCCATAACTGAAGGAGTCATAGACTTGGTGGAGTAAATCTCAGTCATAAATTTAGACTCAGAGTCCTCTACAGATGAGAGTACATATCTGTATAATCCCGAGAGCTGCAGCAATAAATCTAAAACTCTAAAAAGACCAAAGCATTTGCATTTTGCATTGTAAATGGTGTAAAAATGTAGGACATGAAGAAAGAGACTGCATAAAGTAGCAAATGGCTAAAGGAAATAAACGGTCGATTTTAGGCAAGCCTCCTGCATGTTAAGGGAAGGTAGACAGAGTATTTAGATTGCATTGCTTCATTAAGAATGGAGAAGAGCCTGAAGAAGACCTTTCCATCGCATGGATCAATGACTCGGCCTCTACACACCACGTGTGTGGGGTAGGCGAGTGGCTTGAGGGGTACACACCAACCTCAGAAGAAAGATACATAGAATCTTTCGATGGATCCAAAACCAGAGTATTAGGTACTGGTTATATTGTAGTCATGGCATGGATAAACAATGCCTATAGGCCATGGACTATTGAGGACGTCTTGTACACACCAGGCACACGAAATTTTTTTTCAGAAATTCAAATGAAAGGCAAGGATTATGTACTCAAGAATATCCAAGGTAGCAATGACAAGGTTAATTGTCTAAAGGGTGACAGACGCAGTAAGGGTCCACACGCAGATTGGAAAGAGCCAAGATTCCTTTTACGATTTAAGATAGTGAGACACGATCACCGAAGCATGACCATAAAGCAGTCGCTTGGGCTATGGCATACTAGGACCGCTCATGCCGCACCAGATATAATTAAGCAGAGTGCGTTGAGAGCCACGAAAGGCATTCAGATGGAAAATCTGAGAGGGCAAATTGAGTGCATCCGATGCACTTAAACTAGAAATCCATCAACAGAAACTGTAGTCGTTGAAAGTGAGGGAAATGAAAATGTTGGGAATGACCTGTGGGTTAGTTGTTTCAAATTTCCAAGGGGCATTTCATTTCAAGGCAAGCGCCTTATAACAGTACTACATGACGAAGCTTCCAACTACATTAAAGCGTACACTATAGCCCACGAGGACGACATCCTCACATACATACAGATGCATAGAGAGAAACTAGATAGGTACGGTTGGAATGGTATCAAGCGATGCCATATGGTGGATATTATAAAAGGAGTTAAACTAATAACACATTTATTTGAACAAAATATTAAGGTTTATAAAAATGAAAAGAATTATTTTCTAAACAGGAAAATCAATTTCATAAGTGGGAGAGCAGAAATAATCTTGGCAGAATCTAAAGCTCCAGAAAAAATGTGGGGAGAAGCATTTAGTACGTCATGCTAGTTATACAATAGACTCCTAGGACACATCAGTACAGTAAAAACTCCATACGAAAGGTTCAAGAGAACCGTCCTGTCGATCCCATATACGAGGATCTTTGGCTGTCAAGCGACAGTAGTTAAGAACTCTGACCGTCATACACAAGAAGGACACAAGTGTATTTTGGTAGGGTACATACGAGAGGGTAGAAGGTATAGGTGCTATTATCCGGAGCAGAATCTCATAATAGAAACGGATAATGTGAAGTTTTCAGAGGAAACAGTGTCGATGTCCACTACTATGGTACAAACGACCACTCTAATAAAAATAGGCCAAGCCCAACCAGTGTCAACAACATCCCTAGTGTTTACACAGAAAGTAGAAGGTCCGTCAACCTCAGCGGCACTACAGAGTAACAAAAATACACAGACTATAGAATTAAATATACACACCGCTTCGACAGTAAGGAGGGTACAGGGAGACATAGGTTCATGTCAGACACAAGAAATACAGCCCTACTCGCAGCAGCTAGCAATAAAAGAAAAGGCACAGCAAAAAGCACAGCCTCAAGTACCTATAGCGGTACGTACGAATGATAACATGACACCCATTTATACAGTAGCATGGAACAGTGTAATGACACACAGACCATGGGGTCAAGATTTGTTTTTTGATGCAATGAGGAGGGAATGGCATAACATTGCATTGAGTTATCATTCGACATCATTCCCATGCAACCTTCACACATGAACAATAAGATATTTCTGAAATCAGAATGGACGGAACACGTACCAGAAGGCCTAGTAGTTCATCATGCACGTTTACAGATAGCAAAGAAAATAGGAAAGCTACTTCTGTATCAAGGTGAAGAGGTACCAGAGCAAAGGTATATAGCTCTGAGGATTTTGCTAGCAGCAGCCGCCTCTAAGCGCAAACAAATGAAAAAGGTAATTTTCATGAGCACTCTCATCGAGCCAATAGTCAATAGGACTATTTATACGACGTTCCCAGAAGACTTTGAGCAGCCTGGAAAAGTTTGTAAATTGCGAAAATTTATAACCGGAGTCCCGGAACCTACGAACTACCGATTAGCTACAGTTAAAACTGTGTTAGCTAGATTTGGGATAAATTCAATTTCCTCAGATAGTCACGTATTCACAGGTCTATACAGAAACGATAGAGTCAACGTCATTTTGGACGTGAAAGAATTGATAATTACGACTCATACGAGACCAGTAATAAACGAAATTTTAGAGTCGATTCGTCAGAGTGACACTATCATGATTGAGGAACCAACGTCAATTATGGGAGTAGATATTAAACGAGAAATAGATGGTGATATTTTTATCAACCAAGAGCAGTGGTTAGACTCCCTAGTAGAGGAGTTTAATCTCACAGAACAAGACATAGCGCCAGGCCCCATAAGAAATTACGATAGACAGTCAAAAGTGATTGAATGAGATCCACGTAGGTACGGCAAACTAGAGCAAGGGGTAGTACACGCTATGAAGGTCACAAGACCTGATATTTCATTCGCAGTAGCACAGCTTCAAAAACACATCCAGAGAGGAAATGGTAAACATTGGAGCGCAGCCTTCACCATCCTCAAATATCTACATCAGCATAAATATTTGGGTATTAGGTATAAAGCTGTGGATGGTCGCATCCCAGCTCAGTCAATAGCTGAAAGACTTGAAAATGGAGTGAACGTCATAGGTAGATTACATTTGGTTAACAAAGCACCAATAGCCTGGCACACAGGACCAGCACCTATGAGTCCGCATGATAGGATGTTTGCAGAGTATGTAGCTCTGAGAGAGACAATAGAGGAAGCTGGCAGATTCAGACGTACGACCACTTTTATGGGAGTTGAGTCCCCGAGATCTATAGTTATAGATGCGGGTAGAGAATCTGAAATTGGAAGACATGTCTATGAAAACAAAGGCATGGAAGTGCTCAAGCACGTAAATAAAGATAAAATAATTGCAATGATTAATTCCTATAATCGTTCTAAAGAGATTCTAGTTAAACCACTACAAAAAACGGAGTATACAAGGAATATCATGGACTTAAACATGATACCAACCATCATCTCAGGCCGTCCCATTATTGAGGGAGGACGCTGCATGCCTACCGAGAAGGAGGATCGTATAAGGAGATGGGTTGTCTACACACCTGACAGCCCACCTGATAAAGGAAGAGGCGGTAAGCAGCTCAAGAAAGCTACCACAAGAAGAAGATAAAACCACACAGCAGGAGAGGAAAAAGCAAAAGATCAACATTGAGCGTGCAGCATCAACGATAGTCAACATGAACGCAGCCACTTCTTTTGGATATTCGATTTGCGCTGATTCTAATGGACATGCGATGATTTCTGGAGAGCCAGTTCGCGATGATCACCATGAAGACATAAGAGGGGGTTTCGGTGGAGACTTCCTTCCCAATGTCACAATGGAACCAAGTGTGGTCCCACACAATGCAGTAAAAGCACACACGATGGAGATAATTTCTAAAGACATCATACGATCAGTTGAGACTCGGAACGAGTTACTGAAGAAGTTGCTGGACAGGCCACTCGTCTTCAGACCATGGAAGCGGGTATTTCAGCCGGAATTGGGTTCGACAGGGATTGTACGAGATTTCAGGAGTGATTACCCGGAAGGAACTTTTTGCCAAGGGCGAGAGCACCCACTCCCACACCACTGGTACTGACAGATGAAGATGACCAGCCAACCACGTCGAAAAGAATGAGATCCTTTAGAGTTTAAAGAGGTATTTAAGATTACACCTGTAATTCAAAAGTAGAAAGGAGGGTATGCTTGTTTGATGTAAATAAAAAGACAATTCATGTTTAATAATTGGGTTGTTTAAATTTTTAAGGAAGTAGGAGGGTGTGGAATGTAGTCAGTACATACACACATAAATACTACATGCAGATTGATGCATTACTTTATTACACTTATGTGAGCCTTCATTATTATGAAGGAGTAGAATATTTAGCAGTATGTATATGATAGAAGCAAATTATCATTTATTTACAGATACTTTCAATAAGCTAAAAAGTGCAGTGGATGGCGTTTTAGATAGACTACACTCCAGCCAATAAGGGAAAGCGAGCAGCCTTCTTCTTCCGCATACTTGCGGCACACGAGCACTCTGAGTATAGATAGGTATGTAAGTATATAGCAGCTCAGAGCGACTATACGAATGTATATGAAGATTTGGGAAGACTCGAATCTTCAGGAATCAAAGTATTATTATACATGTGTATGTCAAGACAATGGATGTGATGAGCGAAGTCATAAAGATTAACGAGCTTTGACAAGAAGAAATTATTGTATTAATTTCTTCTACAAATATTATTTGCCATGTTAAATAAGAACATAGGAAAAATCAGTTGCATGGAGATGATATGATTTAAATAAGCGTTAAATTCCTTCTGTCAGGAAGTACAAATTTAATGACATTATTTATTGCTTGTGAAAATATTTAATCCATTGTTTCTAGCCGAAGAATGGAAGCGTGCAGCTGTCACAGCCTGGCACGCGTAACTCAACCAGTCCACATTGCTTTGTTAGGACCTAAAGCAATATAATATAACATTAATACATATACATGTAAACCGTATAAATCACGAAGATTAATAAAGAATCTTCGGACTTGTTAGAAATACTTTGACACTCAAACATCAACTCTGCTGACTTGCAGAAGTCCCGTGTGTAATTTATTGCATACTGAATTTCGAAACATACCGAGTGGTCTATAGCACACCAGTATAGATCATTTCAGTGTCATCACTACGACAATAGTACTGTCCAATGCCGGACGGTTATTTTCCCTCGAAGTATTC
Source organism: Dicyrtoma fusca (assembly GCA_034695205.1). Taxonomy (NCBI): domain Eukaryota; kingdom Metazoa; phylum Arthropoda; class Collembola; order Symphypleona; family Dicyrtomidae; genus Dicyrtoma; species Dicyrtoma fusca. The sequence continues at coordinate 11,877 of JAQFZC010006291.1, forward strand.
ATTCTCGTCTGCACACACACGATAGATGATCACAGGCACCAACTATAACTTATTATACAAGCAGCTTAAAATTATTTTTTTAAACTAATTAAACCTTTAAAAATCATTGCTACTGCTAACAAACCCAAAGCCAAGCCAAGTACAGATAAAGCTGACGTATGTTGTACTTACAATAAAAATTGCTTACTCGTTCAAAGAGCTTGTAAACCGAGTTCTTGATTCTATTTTATTTTGTATTCAGTTACATACTATTTTATTGTTCTAAGTTTGAATAAAGCCTATAAAGCAGAGTTGATAATTTCCAGCACACTGCGTTCAAGACTAGAATTACTGGTTCAGTTTGATACTATTGCCAGTAATATATTATATTACAACTAAACTTTACTCTAAGATTGATTTTGTTTGTCGTTTGGTGTGAAATTAAAAATATTCTTGGCGAAATCTACATCTTAATCCTTTGTTAAATTTAAATTAAAGGGACATGGAGAACATGGCAGGTTGATACAAGCATGAGATCGCTGACGATGTTTGTAAGTCCCCGGGGGAAGACTTTGGTTTAGACTCTTTTTGAATTTTTACTTGACAGCCTAAGTTTTTGTAGCCACTGTGTTAATTTGGTCATCGGTCTTTAACGTATTTTTAAATCTTAAGCAATATGAAACAGTGTTTGGAGGGAAATAATTTGTAAGTCAGCAGCCTAAACACGTAGTCAGACCTTACTCAGGCATCTTGAAAGTTCGCGGGAAATCCGGGAAGTTGGAACTCTGTAGATTTCCCTACAGGGTTCCCTGTAGATTTCCCTACAGGGTTCCCTGTAGATTTCCCTACAGGGTTCCCTGTAGA
>JAQFZC010006292.1:0-12719 GCA_034695205.1 Dicyrtoma fusca
ACTTCTGCTTCTACTTCCCATGGCAAGACCCTATCTGTATCTTTAGCATTGCAATGGCAGAGCTTTGGGGTTCTGTTATAGTAACTGCACTGGTTTCCTTTCAGTTCTATTTCTTGGGAGTGTGTTCGAGAATTTTTAAAATTGTGGGGATTTTACATGTTTTAACCTTTTCGAAAGGGCAATAATGCCTGTTTAACATCCTTCAAAACTGGTTATTTACAGTTTGGACCTTTTTGAAAAAGCTAATTTCTAGTTTTGACCTTTTTGAAAAATATAATTTCTCGTTTTGCGCAATTTTTGAAAAAGCTAATTTCTAGTTTTTACCTTTTTAAAAAAGCTAATTTCTAGTTTTTACCTTTTTGAAAAAGCTAATTTCTAGTTTTTACCTTTTTGAAAAAGCTAATTTCTAGTTTTACGCCCTTTTTAAAAAACCTAATTTCTAGTTTTGACCTTACTGAAAGTGTTAATCTATAGTTTTGACCTTTTTAAAAGTGTTCGTTACTAGTTTGGAGTACTTTTTAAAAAAGTTAATTTGTTGTTTTTACCGTTTTGAAAACTTTAGTTTCTAGTTTTGGCCTTTTTGAAAATGATAGTGACTAGTTTTGAATGTTTTCTTCAAAATGTATTTTCTTGTTTAGACTTTCTTGAAAAAGATAATTTGGAGAATAACCATTTTTATAAATCTTTCTTTCTATGGTTTCCCAAGTTCAAAGAGGCTTTAAAGCCACGAATCCGAACACGATGAATGTATTTGCAAAATATTAGTAAAAACAGACAAAATTGATCAGCTGATGGCTGTCCAGATTGTATATAATATGAGTAATGAAGAGGCATATTAGGGAGATGAAGATATGTGGGATGCTGCGGTGATTTAGGACATTTTTATGATGTAAAAAATATCCAACAAATTTCCGATGGTGCACTCGACCGTACAGTAAGAGCCAATAAGCGTCAGTAATAATTAAATCTCATGATGCACTACACACCACCACCACTACTGCAGCGTAGCCTTTATCTCTCTTATCTCTCGGAGTCTGTCTCTCTGATAACTAATAGGAGTACAGTAGTGTGTGTGGTGGTTTGTGTGGTGTGCGGGGCTGAGCTCCTCCGTCATTTGCATACATTATGGTGAGGATTGTGTAAACGGACAAGGTGAAAAGCTCATTATGATCTCATGCTGATCCCAGGCATAGAGTAGTGTAGTGCTTACGATACGGTGAGGCAGTATTTATACAAAATACAGGCTCTGCAGGAGTAGTGAGCCTCAGGGGCCTTGCAAATATGACGTAATATAATTCACAAAACATGGAGTACAGCTTCGAAAAAAGGCAGATTTTATTATAGAAATGGTGTTTTGAAAAAGTGCACAAAAATAACATTAGCCTGTTAAATGGGAAGCAAAACAAAGTTTTGACTTTTTAACAAAGTGCAAATCATATGGTATTGACACATTTCAAAAAATGTAGAAATAGATTTGAAAATAGACTTTCTGAAAGTGTCTAAAACAGTAAATAAACACTTTTTAAAAGTACAAACCATGATTTTAACATTCTGAAAGGGTCTAACACAGTAAACCAATGCTTTTCAAAATTGCAAAGGATAACTTGAACATTCTCAAAGGATCTAAAATGGCAAACCAACACTTTTCAAAAGCTCAAATCATGATGTCAACAATCTGAAAGAGTCTAAAACAGAAAAGCCAACGCTTTTCAAAAGTGCAAACTATGATTTTAACATTCTGAAAGGGTCTAACACAGTAAATAAACGCTTTTCAAACCAGTGAGTCTAATGATTTGAACACTTTAAAAGGGTGTTAAACAAGGTACCCATTTGATCATTTCAAACAATACAAAACAAGATTTAAACGGACATCTTGCCAGATTGTAAATCCTTGTATTTACACATTTCAAAAAGCCAAAAAGCCACTTATGTATACAACGTCACAGTCACAGCTGTAAAGCCCCTATTACACCTAATCATGTGTGTAGATGTGTATCTCTGAGAGCAGATTAATGACTATAAGCTACACACTAGTTGTGGGCAAACTACAGTACAACTACCATACACACTGATAGTGACTTCTGATTCCAATACTACGGCCTACTATGTACCACAAAAGTAATAGTAATAGTGCGTCGTGCTATACACCATATCTATGAAGCTCCCTATATAGTATATAGCAAGGGTAGGTAGGGACTTGTATAGGTATTTTCTATCCCTATATAAATACAGTACGGCAGTAGTACGGTAAAATACAATTAGTTGAAAGATTCCAAGTGATTGATCCTTCAAGGCTAAAAGGGTTTGATTTGAACTGCTTCGAGTCCTCATTCAACTGATTATTATGGCAGACTTGAAGCTTTGTTGTTCGAGTGTACAAGTGAACAAGACCGTCCTTCTTTTATGCTCGAGACTCAAGTAATTGTGAGCTTTTCAGTTGGAACACAAAACACAATAAAGCAAAGCAAAGGAGAGGGAGCACAAAGCATTTTTTTTATTCTCTCTCTCTCTCTCTCCTTCTTTGTTATTACTCCGCCTTCCTCACTTAACTAACTGATAATTTGATATCTACTTTATCTTCGTCTATTATCATCAACTGCAAAAACATTTACGAGACGGAAGACAACTATTATTATCAACATGCCCCTAGATCAACTCACTCAGTCACTACAGATCAGTATAGCTACACCTGCCTATATAGTATACCTGGGCCAGTTCGTGAAACAAAACGGAGGTTAGGTGTAGCAACCTTTAGCCAAAGCCAAAAGACAGACCTACCTTCAAATTGTATTCAAATCATAATCGTTATACTGCTATACTATTCATAGGTATATACTGTATAGGCTATATAGAAAATTTTTTGAAAAAAATGCTGTATAGTGTACTATAGTGATTACTGACGGGATAGAGGTTAGGAAACTGAAGACGTCAACAAATATTTTTTATACAATTTTCTTCCTTTTCAACGAAGCAAAAGTACGTTGTAAAGCACCGAGGCAGTGCAGTGCGTCGTTTTTGTTGGTGTGCTTATGCATAACAAAGTGTGGCTACCGGTACATTTATAATGCATGTTGAGGAAGTAACATTGTGCCCGTTGCGTTGGATTGTCGGAGCGATGAGGATATTTCTGTTTGCAATTGGTAAAGAGTTCAAGTGCTTTGAATAGGCACAGGGATGCATACTAGTATAGTGTGACAAGGTTGACGTTAACATTAAGAGCCGTGTAATTGTATCACGAATCGGGTCACACGATTTTATCAGATAAAAAGCAGCTTTGAAAAAAGGGAAAATTGATAAAAATGCTTTTAAAAAAGGGAAAATCGGTAAAAACGATTTGAAAAAAGGTAACATTTATAAAAATGCTTTGAAAAAAAAGAAAAATTAGTAAAAACGCTTTGAAAAAAGGTGTAATTGATAAAAATGCTTTCGAAAAAGGTAAAATCGATAAAAGAGCTTTGAAAAAGTGGTAAAACATGTTGTTAGTCGTTTCAAAAGGACGAAGCAAAGGACAGTTGAACTTTTTAAAAAAGTAAATAAACCATAAAACATATTACTAGCCTTTTCAAAAATTCAAAAAATAGACCTCAGTGTTTTGGAAAAGTATATTTCCATACATATTTCGATACTGTCATTTCTATAAAAAGGCGTCACATTTACAACGCCTATACAGTGAGCATTGGTATTGGCATACTCGTATAACTATAGGCTAAAACACTTCCCTGCATTTCCTGTAATACTGTAATTGAACACCAAGTGTGTCTTTATAGGCAATCCCAATTAGTTAATTGTAGTGTGCCTTCTCGGGATCATTAGCCAGTTCTCGGGTGACAAACCAAAGGGAAAGTCAAGTGGGAGGCTTCGCCTTTCATGCTTACTTGCTTCTTCACACCACATCCAATGCCACTATAGAGACACATAGTATATAGGGGCCTATACATAGGTATATACACAGATCCAAACCCAGCTCGTCAATTTCCGCATATTTTATTTTTACAATTTTTACAATTTTTACAACGTGATTTTTTCCACTCTCTGGGGAATACTGTCCAAGCCTCGGTCCGCCTGTCCGTCCGTCTGTCCGTCCGTCCGTCCATCCCCCGTCTTTGGAAGCTCAAGGAGGGCAACTGGAATAAATGCAATAAATATAAATCCTCAAAGTTTTAAGGCTGGAAGGTTTTACGGACAAACGGAGTGGTTGTAACTTGTAGCCGTAACTTTTATGTAACTGTGAGAGAGCGCATTGGATTGGCATTGGCATTGCATTGCATTGCATGGACTTATGGAAAGTTGGAGGGAGGTACAGTACAATACAGAGAGAGAGACCGTATCACTTTTCCCTGTAATAAGAGGCTATATGTATGTAGCTACCTGATCCCGGTACCGGTTCCCAAACCGGCTTTGACTCTACAGATATGTATCTGTATACACTGTATGTGTGTGTGTCTATATGTGCTTTTGCCACACTAGAACTTTGGAGGGAAGTGTTGGCATTATTGATCGGTCGTCGTTCATCCTTTACGGCTTAAATCCATTGTGGCTGAGTTGAGTTGGTGGAGCGTAAAAGTATATAAAATGACTATAAGAGGGTCCAATAAAATATCTTGAAGAGAGTTAACTGTATAAATGTATCAACTTTGAGGAAGATTGGTTGTAGGAATTAAGTACCTGGGTTGTGTGGTGCCATACCGTGGGGTAGTAACTAAAGTTGATAGTACAGAGTAGTGTGGGGTGCCCTGTACCTTACAATACATAATCCAACAAATGCCCAGTGTACATATATAACCAAAAGTATAGGCTCATTTTAATAAATCCTTGGTTTCTAGGTTTCTACCATACAATAAGGGGCCTTTCAACTATGAACTTACCATAGAAAGGACCTTACCTTTTTAGAATTGGGGCAATACCATATTTTGCACTATTTCAGAAAGGCTTTATTCTTTGAAAAGGCTAATAGAAATAAAGGCTGTTGGTTTGTTTTACACTTTTTCATAAAGTTCTGCCTAGTTTTGCACTTTTTGAAAAGGCTTTTATTAAGTTTTTATACCTTTTTGAAAGGCGGGCTTCAAGTTGTGTCTTTTTTCAAAGCTTCTTTTACAGCCGAATTAAAAATGACCTTTTTGAAATGTGAAAATATCGTGTTTTACACTGTTTCAAAAAGTTCTGTCTTGTTTAACTTCCTTTTGAAAAGGCTAATATTGTGTTTTGCACTGTTTCAAAAAGTTGTTTCTTGTATTGCTTCCTTTTTAAAACGCAAATATTGCAATTTACACTCCTTCAAAAAGTTGAAATACATTTTTGCAGTTTTTGAAAATGTTATTATAATCCTATTACACTCTTTCAAAAAGTTAAAATGTAGTTTTGCATCTTTTGAAACACCTTTTAATTTGATTTTACCTCTTTTTCCAAACAGTTTCTCCATTTCTGCTTTTTTCAAATCAGTTTTCCCAAACTCATCTGTCATATTTGGGAGGCTCCTAAGTACACCGAGTATTCATTTAGCCATAGTTCCCTCGTAATGCTGTACAACTACTACGGGGTTTACAAATTTCCCTACAATTATCATTAGTTCCCTCAAAATCCATTAAATTCATAACGCTCTCTCCAGCTTCGTGGTCGACATATCTCTTTAAATGGGCCACAAGAGTAGAACGTGAAATTAGTCCACACAGTCTACAGTGTAGGCGCGCATATGGAGACGTCAGAGCAAAAGATATATAGAGCCCTTGCTATATGCTACAGCTATACTATATAGCCCTATATACCATCTTATATTACGGGTCGTATCCATCCATAGTATCTGTAAATCTTTACTTGTATTCAGGCACATTACTCACAGGAATTTATATGCTGGCTGGGCTGCAGACTGCTATGCTATACACTCCCAAAATTACTACATATTTACCATCGTCGCCGCCGTCCTTTTCAAATGAAAGTAAAAGCTGTGCAGTTTTTAAAACAAATGCCATTTTGACGCCTTGAGGGAAAAGTGCATAAAGACGGTGACGGTAGGACTGTGTTAGGTTAGCATTGATAATGTAGCCAAGATCATAACATGGTGCTAATGATTAGAGCATTTTTCTGTAGGCAGTGGTGAACTAGTTACTAGTAACCTTTAATTTATTTAGTTATGTACACAAGACCCACACACAGTCACGGGCTAATTTCTATAAACAACTCTGTTTCAAAGCTGGGCAGAGTGCCAAAGGTTGGGTACTACTTCTTATTTTTTTTTAAAGCGAATAGAATTAAAATGCTCCTCCACTTATTATCACTCATACTTACTGCACAATGCAATAGCTAAACCCATTTTTTTAAAGGCTGATAGTATAATAACGTAATAAGAATAAGGAATACAGATAGCGTCCGTCCATTCATTAAATAAGTTATTATAACATGCTATATACCTGCCTATATCCTATGTACATAGCATGCTCCTATTACTACAGACGCAGACGGAAGGATGGTAGCTACACAGGTACACCTCTAGTTAGAGAATTAATGCAGCAAATTAATATAATTATATAAAAAAGGATTGCACTTTTTGAGAAAGTGTAAAGCCTGGTATTAAAAGACGCTTGAAAAAAGCCATGGCCATTTTTCTATGACGGTGTATTTAACTTATTCGTAACAGGAAAACCATGGAAAAATGCTTTACAAGAGTGTTTATTCTACAAATTAACTTTTTCACAAGGGTCAAAACTAGAAATTAACGTTTTAAAAAACATTCAAAACTATTGCAACTAACACTTTCAAAAACATCGAAACTAGAAATTAACATCTCCAAAACATTAAAAACCAGTAGCAAAGACTTTTAGAAAGGTCAAAACTAGAAATTCGATTTTCGAAAAGATGCAAAACTAGAAATCGCCATTTTAAAAAAGATGTAAAACTAGAAATTGCCATTTTCAAAAAGGTTAAAACTAAAAATTACTATTTTTAAAAAGATGTAAAACTAGAAATTGCCGTTTTCAAAAAGATATAAAACTACAGACTACCCTTTCAAAAAGATGTAAAACTACAAAATGTACTTTCAAAAAGATGTAAAACTAGATACATTACCCTTTCAAAAAGGTTAAAAGGGCAACTTACTAAGTCACTTACAAAATGTAGCAACTACACATTTACCGGCCCGTACAAGTACATCCTCAATCGTAGGGACACCGCTTTCATTTTCATCGCATCGAATTTGTAGCATCGTATCGTACTTGAGGAAGGCGGCAAAAGTCTCAGGAATAATTACATAGATCTGAGGATCTCACTCTGTTATAATTATGGAACGACTTGGACCGACCCACACAAACTATCTCTCCAACTTTCCTGGCACCGCATCTTCCAAAATACCTGGATTTTCGTCTTCTATGCTGTCTGCGAAATATGCATAGGCATATATCCCGCCTATATAGACCATCTATACCTACACTATATAGATATACATACCAAAAGCCGAAAGCATCCATCGCCAACTATACTATGTATAAGATTCCTGCCGACACTACGACAAGGCAGCGGACAAGGAAATCCTGGTGCATCGACTGCCATCGTCCTTCAAGCCTGTACATATGGCCAGTGACGTAAGTTGCCATAGTTGTAGGGAAAAGGCCAGGCCAGAGTTGGACTATGGCTCTACAGTGCAGGCAGTGCAGGCAGTGCAGAGTGCATGGCTATGCTATGGCTCCTCGTAGATACTTGTGACAGGAAAGGAAATAGAACCGAGACTGGGAAATATCAGTGTGGAGATGAAGAAAAGGCCTGGAGCGTAAAACCGGATTCAAATTGAGAATAATAAAGGGAAGGAATGTGATAGAAGTGGATGGATGGATGGATGGATGGTCGGTTGGTTGGTTGGATGGGTGAGCGAGTGAGTTGTGTCTGTTCTGTTGGCGAGGAAGTTAAAGTCTCTGTCGCACTGAGTGAGCTCTCGTCTGAAGCACTGCATTTGGAAAATATGATGAATGCGAAAATGATTATGCACACCCTTCCCTCTTACATGGGATATGCACTCCACGCTGGCCCATCCAAGGGAATCATAAATATTATCTTTTATATTACACCAGGCGCCTCTCCCATGTTACATCACAGAACAGACGGGGACGGATGTTCAGGATGCAAATAGCTACATACAAATAGTGCATTGTTACGTCACCCTTGCTTCTTTGAAAAAGTAAAAATATCCTCGTTTGCTTCTTTTGAATTATACAGTTCTTTTAAGTTTGCACTTCTTAGGGACGCACGTATCTTGTTTCTAGCCTTTTTTAAAACAACAATTCGCTTTGAAGACCTTTTTGAAAGTACCTATGCCATTAAACTATTTACATAGCCCTTTGGGAAAGATCAATTTTCTATTTTGCCTCGTATTAAAGTGTGTAATTATACCATTTGTCCGTTTGGGAAAGAACTATTTACTGTTTTGCCCCTTTTGAAAGTGTGTAATTTATGCTATTTAGCCTTTTTTGAAATATCAATTTGCTGTTTTGCCTCTTTTGAAAGTGTGCAGTTGTGCTATTTAGCCTTTTCTGAAACATCAATTTTCTTTCCTGATTCTGCTGAAATTGTGCAATTATCCTATTTAGCCTTTTTTCATACATCAATTTGTGGTTTTGCCTCTTTTGAAAGTGTGGAATTACCATATTTAGCCATTTTCGAAACAACAGCTTACATTCTTGCCTCTTTCAAAAAGGTGTGCAATTACTAATTTGCTTAGTTTTGAAACATCACTTTGTGGTTTTGCCTATTTGTACAGCGTGTAAATACATTATTTACGACAGATGAGGTATTATTTGCCAGCCTCCTTCACAGGTGTAGCTTCCTCATGTGTACTCCCTGTGTACCCAGCACAGAGGGCTCATATATGTAAAGTATACGGCCTGCAATAAAGGACTTACAAAGTCACAATAAAGATATCCACATATTTTATTATTTTATAAGCATTCCTTCTACAGTAAACTCTCGATATAGTGGCCACTCAAGGGACGTAAGGATTTTGGCCATTAAAAAGAGTTTCCACTATAAGCGTAGTATCTAGCATGTGTAGACATATAGCTGGGGATTTTTAAAATCACCGGTACAACGAGTTTCCCTTATTGGGATAGCCACTACAACGAGAGTTCACTGTACTTCCGTAGACAAGTAGACAACAGAGAGGGTGTAGGATTTCAATGTGTTCATGTTTTACCTATCCGTATGCACATGAGCTCTAGAATTCCCATTGAGAGCCGAGCCTCGTCCACATGGCATGGCAGGCAGGGAAATAATCTCTTGTACTACAGACTACGGAGCGGCTGAGAGGCACTGATGCGTAGACCACAGACTTTTTGGATGGAAGACTTTGCCTTCCCTTCCACATCCACTGCACTCTACGCCTTGCGTCCTCAATTCTCAATCTCAAAATTCAGAATTGAATGCGAACTGCAACTACTGTACCTCCACCACCACCACTACACTACGGACAACTACACAGTTCAGAACAGAGAGACAAACACACACACACTCTTGCAGGTATGTACATACTTAAGTCCACGGTAGCCTCAGTAGGAGCCTTGCAAAAATGACCGTACAGGATTTGTATAAAGCTCAATAAGAGCTTTGAAAAATGACGGAAAAGGAAATTATGCTTCAAAAAAGTGTCAAAAACATAATATTAACACTTTCAAAATGTGCAGAAATGCATTTACGCTTTTTGAAAGAGTGTAAAACATGACATTTGTACAGTTCAAAAAGTGCTAAACCAGATTTGAACTTTTTGAAATGGTGAAATATGATATTTTTGGCCTCTTCAAAAGGAAGAAAAACAAGATTAAACTTTATGGTAAAGCCTCGTAACACCTATTATACTATTATTAGCTTTTCGAAAGAGTGTAAAACATGGTATTGGCACAATTCACAAAGTGTAAAACCAGATTTGATCTTTTTGAAATGGTGAAATCGGGCATTGTTGGCCTCTTCAAAAGGAAGCCTAAGAAGCTTCAACTTTTTAACCCTGTGGTAAAGTGTCAAAACGTGATATTAGCCTTTTCAAAAAGGTGCAAAAATAGATTCAAGCTTTTTGAAAGAGTGTAAACCATAGTATTGGCACAGTTCAAAAATGTAAAACCAGCTTTAAACTTTTTGACAAGGTGAAATCGGGCATGGTTGGTCTCTTCAAAAGGAAGCTAAACAAGCTTTAACTTTTTAACTTTTTGGTAAAGTGTCAAAACATGATATTAGCCTTTCACTGCAAAACTAACGATAAGTTCAAACATTTTGAAAGGGTATAAAACATGGTATTTGCACCTTACAAAAGACAAAGAGTGATTTCTACCCATGGCCATGTAATACGTCACTGTTGAAAGGCCCCTTACCTAAGCCATCCTTCATCGATACAGTTGGGATGTTGGGATGTTGGGAATGGAGGTTGCCGTTGCCATTGCGTTGCCGAGAATACGAGAGAATAAAATTGTACTGAGATCCATTCTATTGTGTGGGGTACGCGGTGCAGAGAGCGTCCTCAATTCTCTGAATCGTGCTCACAATAATAAAATCTCAATTCTTCTCTCTCTCTCTCTCTCTCTCCGTCTTCACCTCAGCAGAAGACCCGTAAATAAATAGTAAATAGAAAAACACTCTTTCCCTAATTTCCAGTTCGCAAAGCGTACGCCTCAGCAATAATTGCACAACAGCACGAATCATTTAATCAGAAGCACACTGGATTATAAATCGGCAAATTGACACATTTGATCCAAGCAAAGTTAATTTATGTGGGTACGAACTCCACTCAACTCAATTCTACTGGTGCTGTGCTCCCAACAATGAATTTCCTTTCTTCACAGATTCGACAGCAATCAGCAAACAAAAAAATTATACAAAGAATGTACTCGCCCCAATAAAAACATTACTAACCACATCACTACTAGTCACTTTACTTTTTTTTGTGTATTCCACATGGCATAATCTGCATTGTTTTGAATTGCACAAAAAAGCACGTTTATTGGCGATTAAAGTCGTAGGTACATACACATCACAATATTATCGTATTCTAGTAAACGAGATTGCTTGTACATTTATGCATTTATGCACTTGATAGTTACACTTTAAAGCAAAACAAGTTGCCATGTGTATACAGATATTTGTGTGTTATTATCCCTAGAGAATTTGCAGGATGTGTATTCGCACTTTTTAATAAATACAAAGAGATACGAAAAAACTTTAACTCAAAACTATAGGATGGGGTTTGGAAATGGGTCTTTTAAAAAGTGTAAAATGCCACAACTGTATATTTTAAACTTGCAAAAAGTCGTAATCGTGCTTTTTAAAAAGTTCAAATGACGTAACGGCGCTTCTTTAAAAGGATAAAAATGTCGAATAGCACTTTTTTAAAAGGGCAAAAGGTCGCAACTACACTACTTTTAAAAAGTAAAAAACAAAAAATGTAGTAAATTCCTTGTTTTAAAAGTACAAAAGTTCTAATTCGGCTTTTCGAAAAAAGTAAAAGTGTAACTACATTCTTTTAAGAGGGCAAAAAGTCATAATTGCATTCTTTAAACAGTGCAAAAGGTCGCAACTACGATTCTAAAAAGTAAAAAAAAAGTGACAGTTGACTAAACCGTAGCAAAAAGTAGCAAATTCCTTTTTAAAAAAGTAAAAAACAACAACTGTTGGAAATTCTTTGTCTTAAAAGGACAAAAAGTTGCAAATACGCTTTTCGAAAAGTGTAAAAAGCGCCATTGTGCCTTTTTGAAAGTGCAAAAAGTTGCAAGTACACTTTTAAAAAGTAGTAAAAATTAGTAAATTATACTTCAAAAAAGTAAAAAACAAAAAATATTGTAAATTCCTTGTCTTAAAACTACAAAACGTTGTAAATACACTTTTCGAAAAGTGTAAAAACGTCACTGTGCCTCTTTTGAAGTGCAAAAGGTCGCAACTACACTTTTAAAAGTTAGACAAAGTCGCAATTGCGCTTTTTAAAAAGTACAAAAATCCTCAGTTAGATATTTTTAGAGCGCTCAAAAAGCCTTATAAAATTTTATAAAGGGAAGAAAGGTAAAACAATATAAAGTTGGCTGTTCGTCTCTTAAGGAAGCTGCAAATAGGCCTACTCAAAGATAGCAAAATAGCATAGCATATAGCATCCTTCTATAAGCGCCTCTATCCTTTGGCTGCTTATGACTCAAGAACCCTGGCCCTGCCCTGGCTCCATTACAAATGTTCCAATTTACACTCGGCATTCAAAAATATTATCAGCAATAAAAATTTGTTCAGTATGATTCATTTTAATGAGCTGATGATAGGCTTGAATTTTCATGCTATATTGACTTGCCACTTGCCACTTCCCTTGAAAAGGTACGGTGCTATTGCTGGTCTGGTGCTTCATTGAAGCTTGAAGCTGAAAGAAGGAGAGAACAAAACTGAGTATACACTTTCGAGTGCTGGAGAACATAGGAACGTGTTTGTGCTTGGGCGAGAGTGAGTGAGTGTGTGTGTGTGTGCCGTTGCGTCGAGGAGGTATGCCAGAAATTGATCAATTAATTTCCTCAGCTTTCAAATGGTGGGGGAGCTCCAGCCAAAAAAGAACTTCTCGACCCATTCCATTGCTTTTCCTTAACCTATTAGGAACTGGGGAACCATTAACAGAATGCTTTACAAAAGTGCGTCTAATTATATAATTAACTTTTTCAAAACGGTCAAATCTAGTAAATAACACTTTTTCAAAAAGGTCAAAACTAGTAAATAACACTTTTTCAAAA
>JAQFZC010006293.1:0-12711 GCA_034695205.1 Dicyrtoma fusca
AAGGTGTCAAACTACAAATTAGCACTTTCAAAAAGGACAAAACTAGAAACTAACATTTTCCAAAAGGTGTCAAACTACAAATTAGCACTTTCAAAAAGGACAAAACTAGAAACTAACATTTTCCAAAAGGTGTCAAACTAGAAATTAGCACTTTCAAAAAGGACAAAACTAGAAACTAACATTTTCCAAAAGGTGGCAACTAGAAATTAGCACTTTCAAAAAAGTGTAAAACTATAGATATATTGCTGTTTCGAAAAGGTTAACAGGTTTATGGACAATTTTAAGTTAGTTTTTTCCTTCAAAATTGAATGAAAATTGTTCAATCCTTAAACATACCTAGTATATGAGTGTAGTGATTATGTTCCATGGATACGTCATTTTGAGTCCCAAAAGACGGGAATCGTTTCAGATTTCTGAGTGTAGCTCGCGATATTCTCCAAGATTTTAGTAGCGTGTTGGGTAGGGTTGTATAGTTTTGGAGCTCCAAGAAAAATCTGGATACTGAAGAGTCTATCACATGCTCATTTCTCTCCGTAATCTGATTCCCCTGCATACTTGGTTTACCTCCAAGTAAATAACAACGGGCGATCCGGTTGAACTTGATCTCGGGATAGAAGAAGCAATCATGCCCTGCATCTTTAGCAATAACTGAAAGATATTGTTGCATGTTAAAACGGTCACTCCAGTACATCCGACGACCGTTTTGTGTGACCGTCCGCATGGCAGCCTTCATGTCACTGAAACAGTAGCTTGCTCTACTGTTACTGCTGCCCATAAAATCATTATTTCGTTTTATCTTGTTACAGGTAAAGATGGTGTACTGGATATATTTCACCCAGCAGAACGGGCAGGTGTAAATTCCGTTTAGAATAGTCACTGCTTTTGCTGGTATTTGCATTTCGAAGTTTTTATTTTGATTACTACTCAAGTACGACACATATAGAAAATAAAATTGTGAATTTGGCAACCAGTAAGTTCCACTAAAATCAAAAACGTACTGGTATTCTAGGAATCTCTTGACGGAGAGCTTTTCTGTTACAAACCAAAACTGTTTTTCAAAATGAACGCCTAATGAACTGATCCCTGCTATTTTTGCTATTGTACTTATGGATATTTCATGGTATTTAAATAATTGAAGCATGAAGCCAGAGAGCTGGTTTGAATACAAAGTTCTGAGTGTCGTGTCCTTTAAAAGAACTATTTTTAGAAAGCACCGTCTCACCCTTTTAAATTTGTAGTTGACCTGACCCTCGAACCTCAAAGAACGTATCGCTTTTGTGTATGACAAGACTGCTCTTAGCTGAATTGGAGTTGTAAGGACTGTGTAGTCGAAGATGTGCCAGTTATCGAAGACTATCATTTCAATCGGACAGAAATCATAGGTTGGTTTCAAAAGTCGATTTAAATCAAATAACGTTGCCCGCTCAAAATTTGACGTCCAACTGTTAGGGTCAATTTGGATCGAATTTATTGGATCAACCACTATTTTTGCCTCCGATAAACTTAAAAAACGAATGGAAATAAACAAAAGGGGACCAGATTTTGAAACAAATGTCAAAAACAAAACAAAGTTGAAAATGCAATGCATGCCTGTTAATATTTTAAGGTCGAATGCTATAAAGTATGATGTCAGACACACGGTCAATGGTGCTTTGTTATATTTACGACCCAATGTTGTTCTTCACAAGATTTTTGTATTGCATGGGTACTTTTATTATTATTGCAAAATAAACAATTTCGAAAGCAAATATTGTTAAAACTATGACCTCAGTTATTAATGAAATTGGTGAATACTTAACAGGTCTTGTTATAGTATCAACGTCGTCATCAGTGAAATTATATTTGTTTCGCAGTCTCTCTACGTACATTTCTCTTCAATAAGAACGCATTAGTCGTTATTTCTGTTCCAAATATGATTAGTCCAAGAAAAAATCCACCACTTAAAACAATGAACGATACTCCAACATTACTCAAATTAAAAGGCTTAAAATTGCTACTATGCACTAAATCCTCATACAAATGCTCTTCTAAAGTTTGAAAAATAGAATTTTTTCTATGCCTTGTATGCTTCAAATATGCAGCTCCATCTTTCCTAGTGTGTTCGAAAGTATCCTCAATCCACTTACGAATATTTCCAGTATCTCTCAAAATCCCGCAAATGCTATTAAAATTCTCGAGAAATTTTGAGCCCCTTGAGAGTCCAATATTAAGAAGAAAATTGAAGGCAGAGTCTTGTGCAAATACAACCGGAGAATAGCTCTGTCCACTCCTTGACGTGAGATTCTTAGCAATTTGAGATAGCGAAAATAGACTTTCCCCGATGCAAACAGTCTTTTCTTGAAGAATAACCGCTGAAATGCACTTTAGAGGATCTGGCTCCAAAATGTATCTTTTACGAATCTCCACGAAGGCTGGAACAGTAGTTGTCTGAAAAAATGTGGAGCTGGCAGCATTTAGATTTACCATTTGCACCTGATACTGTGTGTTCCTTGCGAGCTCCAGGAAATTCCTTGGGAGAGCTTCGTAGGACGGGAAAGTGACGTAGGCAACAAAATCCCGTAGGAAATAGTTGCAAAGGACGAGCGTTGCACAGATCCACAACCAAAGAAGGGCCATTGGGCGGAGTTTGTGAGGTAAACGAGTCATACTTTGCTGTAAAAGTGTACCGTACACCATGAATAGAGAATCTAGCATGATTTGAATTGTAGGACTATTTTTACTGTTTTTCCCGCCATTCGTATGACTGCCAACGTTTTGCAAAATACAGAATACCGTGTACATGGATATAAAGGACACTCCAAGGGTAAACCACACAACAGGGCTGAAGGGGTAAATAATTGCTTCCAATGCAACAAACTTTTTCGGATGGCTCGTCATTATATTAATATGAATGAAACCGACAGATGTTGCAAAATCTAGATACGGGTTTCTCCCTAAAGTTTGGGAGGATCCCAACATTATGTCCTTCTGACCATAAATAACTTCGCCAATTGAATCCGTCCAGGTTCCGTTAGGCAGCTGAATGACCCCTTTAAAGGGTCTGTAGTCCAAATCGTAAGTAAAGTTGTAGGCTTGAGCTGCTTGAATCATTAGCTCGTAGAAAAATCCACCAATTGCCTCGCTATCCTTCACACGGATGTAAGGTTCAATGCGGAAAATATTTGCCTTAATGTGCTGCCCGTTTAGATAGCGATTTTGATTTCGGTTTTGGGTTTTAAATTGTCCATTGACGGCTGGAATTCCTTCGAAAATATGCTTTTCTACTTTTTGGTCCAAAATAACGCTGCTGAGAGAGTAGTAGCTACGATTTGGGACGTCTTCAAGAACAAATCCAAATTTGTATTTCAGCATTTTGACGGATCCTATTTCAAAAACTTCCTGGAGTATAACTGATTCTGTTGTTATAAAAAGAAAGATGTCCATATTTGGATGTATATGATAATTACTCCAAGGTTCAATTGGGTTTGGATTATACTGGAAATATTGAAGGGCTGCGTTGTTGTTAGCCCTAGTGTGTTGGTCAATAAATAAAAGAATTATTTCACAATTAATTTGGTGTCTGAGTATGTGCCTGTAGTTGTTCTTATTTAGTTCTCTGTTCCATTGTTCATTTTGATTTTCAATTTGAGATCCAATGTAACGTGGGATTGTTTTAAATTGACCAGACTGCACTGGGAAGTTGTTCAAATGAATACTTTCTATAATTTTGAATGCATAATACAGTACAGTTTTATCTGTACTCAGTCCAGCAGAAATTCTGTTGTTTAGATCTAAAATTGTTTTTAGAGAACACTTATACCGATCTAGTTCGGATTCCTGCCTTTCCAAATATTTGCCCAATACACTGTCAACTTCAAAGTTATGACTTTCAAAGTTAAACTGAGTTTTGTGCTCTGCTAGGTAAGATTTAGCTAGAGCGTATTCTTCACTGTACAATGATGTAATTAAAATTGTAGACACTATTATTTTTGGAACGTATTTCATTTTCTCTGAATTTCTTTACGAAGAAAATAAAGGTATGATTAACTATACTAAGTACATATGTAAGTATTTTGTAATATGTTTTAAGTCATCTACTGTGTATTTAACGAAAGCGAAGAAGCATTATGCCTAAGGTCCACAGGCTGCCTTGTTTATAGCCACCGTCTAAACACTAAGTCGTTAACAGTGACTTAATGTTTACTTAGGGCGTTACAGTATTGTCCCACCCGTAGGCATTGTAAATAAATTGCGTTTCTTACAAGGAGTTTTCCAAACGTGTGCAAACAAAAACTTGCGTCAGTAGTGTAATTACATGTCAATGTTTTCTTTTTACTTGTCAACTTTTTGTAGGTGTTTAAACCATAACTACTGTACTACTGGCTAGGCTTCGTGTTTTTATTACTTAGGTAGACTGAAGCGAATACGGTTTCTTTCATATATTGAGACTACTTAACATTTAATATTATAACTCGCTATAGGAACATTGTCTTTCGGTTATTACAGAACCGAACTTCTTCTTGGGTAACATGAATAGAAGAAGGGCTTTAGATGTGCAGCTTGTAGCTATGTGTATATACTTTATAAGTATATACATGGCCCTAACTTATCGTTAGTTGTGTCTCTTAGAATCTGTAACAGTTATCCTACTAGTTATAGCATGCCAGAAAATTATTCATTGCTACTACCACAGTACGTCTAGTTTTCTTAAAACGTATCTCGCCTGCTGTATAAGATTTACTATGTACCTACCTAGTTATTTAATTCCTTGTTGGTGTGTATTATTTACCTTGTCTGTTTGACTTGCAACGTTGTCAAAACAAATCAACAATTTCTCGTAACCTCTCGTTCCTAAATATTATAACAGATAATGACTGTACTGACGTTGACTGTAGATGATGGACAATTTATTTTTCTGGTAGTACTGTACTGATAGGTGTATGTATTTGTACAACAGAGTCAAAAATATACCTGTCAGAAAAGGACAAGGATAAGAAAGGAATTTGTTTGGTGTAATTAATTTAATAATCGCACTACTTTACACTGTTACATTTAATAAGCGTCTGTTTTTTAGTACTCTTAATATACTAAATTGGAGGCACTGTAATAATGATCTAACGTGAAGACTTTTTCGCGAAACTCAAGCGTGGAATATTCTCAGACGCATACACACCTGGACACCTGTCTCTATTAAGTAATTTAAGTGCTTTATCAGCAAAAGATGTCCTCACTGACCAACACTATAGGCGTCACAAAAGAGTAATTTGTTTCTCTTTACTCCGATTTCAGGAGTAAGACTTGTAGTGATATAGTGATAGGAAAACGACTGACTACTCTGAGTATTCTTCTGATGTGTTAAGGTCGAGTTCTGAAAATAAAGTCCCCAATGGTCTCCTCCGGGCTTTATTTTATACCCAGAAGTCACCCTTCCCGTCCGATCTCTCGGCACATTTCTTTGCCTCTTTTCTTCCGGGGTCTCAAATCCATGGTAGTTAATTGACTTGTTTTTGTTTTCGGATTTTAACAAGCAAATTCTAGTTTTACCCATAAATCTCTACTGACATTCAATTTTACAAGTACAGATCGTACTTAACACTAAACTGAAACGTGTTTAAAGCCTAATTAAGGGAGGGAATACAGTGGTATCTTTGAAACCATTTGTTGCCGATTGGGCAGTTGGTGGGAAGGATAACTATTTCATTTAACCAAAATTCTAACGTTAAATGCTTCCGTGCAGCTGCACATGACAAACTCTAACTTTTTACTTCCTTTTACTTCATTTCCCCTTCGTTTAAATTCTCCATTACAATGGTTCACCCTACTCAATTATTGGGAAAACTTTAAAGGAAGCTACTACAAATATGTTTCTATTGTTACGCAGAAATGCCTACAGTATCACATTTACAGCAGGAACTATTATTAGGATTATGCGCACATACATAGTATTGGCTATATGAGCACATTCAATAGCCAATTTTGTTCGCGTCCATACGGTTTGATACTTATAGATACCTTTGTTTTGGCATAGAACGTGGTTAGGAACGCCATCAGGGTGTATATATATACTATGTCGCGTATTAATTCCTTAGTATACATAATTATGCAAGTTTGTAATGCATTTGGTTTCTTCGCTCCGAAGTCAACAGATGTTAAACACTAATGGGATAACACACATGTTCCCCTTGCTTCCGTCCACTGTGAACAGTTTCGCATAGTTAACTTGTTTTTCATGAGAAAATTGTGAGAATTTGCAAAGGGTTATAACAATTTACTGGTAAAAAGTGCCAAACTTTGGACCAAGGATAGCTCAATATTTTATGTATTTATAACAACGGCGTTTATTTCCTTGACGACACATTGCTGGTAATATTTTGTTCGCCATTCACTACACACACTAACTGCCATTTAGAATAAAATATGCCCCATATACACGAAGGACAATTCAAGGCCTGGGTTGAAAACACATTTTGTTTTTGGATATTTCCTAGTATATTAAACCACGAGCGCGGGTACTCACAACCTTTGTCTTTCGATGTATTATAATACAAATTATTATTATAATTTGTGCTGTTTTTACAGAATGAAGTCAAAAATTCCAAAAAATGGGTGCCATTCGCAGATGTTCCTTCAATAGCCCTTTGAATTTTAGCCGAACAATATTTGTATGTTGCGATTGTGTGGGTGGTTTGTCCTACTACTAGTGATACTGACGGCATGGCTTAAGAAAAGAAGTATCTGCATCTGACCCAAAAGATCATCTTCGTTAACGAGAAGAAGTTCAACCACAGTGCAGTGTTAGCCAGTCCGGCAGTCAACGCAGTGACTTCATAGTCTACATATCAAGGAGTTACCGCCATGTTCAGTAGTGAACGTTAAATCAGGCGGATGAAACCGATTCAGCAGTGAACCTGGTAAAATCAGTTTTGGCGAAACATTGTCTCAATGCCTACGGGGAATTCGACAGGATTCTTATTCCAATTCCTTCATCCAGAACGTTCTGTAATATATTTCCCTTAGGGTAACTGCAACAGTTTTTAAAGATGCATTTTCCATTAGGCAATTAGGCTACTTTAATTATTGCATGGGATTTCCTTTGTTGCTGCACAGTTTATAAACTATTTAGAAGTAATGTCTTAAGTCTTAATTCTTTGAACGAAATTCATTTCAGCATTATTTATTAATGTCTTTGAAAGGAGCTTATGATGTATAATTTGAGAATTGTCTGTACAGATACTTTAGTAATTATTGTTTCAGATTTCAGAGAGATGGTTGACTGTAACTGTACATTAATAATTCGACGATACTTTACACCTGTGTCAATATATGTTTTTATTTTCTGAATATATTTTTGTATGCCTTTCCGTCATCGGTCCAACAGAGGACAAATTAACAATTTAGGTAGGTAGCATAATTTGTAACGAGTTGACACGTTGTAACAACTATTTTGTCTTTCAATAAATTATATCACTTTAATGCATTAACGCCGGTGTCCGCGCAAATAATTCAGCAAACAACTCCCGCATAATAAAATCTAACGACTACAAGTACTTAGATACTCCATTGACTAAAATTTCAGTAGTGGTTGACTCAGTAGTATGACACAAGTGCTTCTGCTGATTCTCATACGAAATCCACTTGCTGGCCACTACAAATAAAATAAATGAAATAACATGTAACAAACTGAAAATTAATGTTAGCATCACAATAATTAATAAAAGTATATTTAAACTAAATAATTACCTATTTTGTTTAAAAACGCCCCTTTACTATTACAGAATAATTAAAAAATATGTACCCCATTTTTCCCCCACAACAACGGGACACCCTCCATGGTAAGTGTGTTTGTTGGGCTGTCCAGAGCTGTATGAATTGTACCAGAATACACCAGAGCCTTTCCTGGGAACTACTTTTGCCCCTGACTGTGCAAATGCTGTATAGCCACCTAGTTTCACATCTGAAATCTACAGGCAAGACGAATGCATTCTTATTTTAAAAAGGCTGTGATTAAATAGTGCGTTAGTATCGGATAATAGAGTATTAAGATTCAAATTAGAGTAAACAAATGTAGCCTTGCGTAGAACATAAAAGTTGCCATGGGTCTTGGGTTACTGGCACTGCCCTAAAATAAATTGCAACGGTAAACAACTACTTTAGACTACTTAGGATAACATTAACATAAACAGGCCTTCCATAAAAAATAACTATTGATTTGAATGTTCATGTTTTTTCAAACAATTTAACGTACAGCATCCACATGAACCGAGTGAGCTCCTCCAGGCACATAAGCCCTAACTTGAAAATCCATTGGAGAAACTTTTTTATGACCTTGAACTGTGAGGCCAGTAACCCTCTCGATTAAGTTGGAAATCTTTAACGCATCTTCACTCGCATTTTCCGGAACCCAGGAAGTAACAGATCCAACTACTTTTGAAATTTCTTCCATTGATGGGAAATTGTTTGTTGTAACATTTTGCTTGAGACTGTCCATTAGTTTGTCCGATAGTAAATTGTAATATTGAACGACTTCCAGTTTCGGTCTCAACGAATGGAACTCCGCTTTGAGTGGGTTGATTTTCCAATAAGGATGGATTTCCGTCTCGTACCAACAGAACAGCTTCGACTTCTCTACTGGGGACTGTAATATGTAATAGGCAATAGACTACAACGGTACGGTTTCTAATGGTTAGTCTCACAAAGTATTTTCGAATTCACTTTCAGTTACCAGATGTGGCTTCCCGGAGCAAACACCGTTGAAATTTATCTCTGCGAATTCTGGTTCTTCACGCAATCGAAAAGTATTGTATCGAAATTCCTTTCTTGTGCTTTGCCAAACTGAATCTTGGTCGTCAGTTTCACCGATTGGTCTAGCGTAAAACCCTGGCTTCCAGCTTTCCGAGTTCAAGTGTCGTTCATCGTGCTGTTTAAAGTGTTATTTTCAATAATCCATCACTTAGCTCGCTAGGTGCTTCGTTACACGCTATACAGTATTGACTACTATACAAATATTTTAGGAATGCTCCTATAAATAAAATATAGTTACGGTTTGCTTTGCACTCCTTAAAGCCTTTTGCAACTTCTTCTGTCCAATGGAAGTGTCTGTGTTGAACTTTGCTTTGAATAATGCTGCCTCCAACCAATTAATTCCCAGCGTAAACATTTCATAGGAAATCGCTTCCATTCCTATTTCGTAGCAATGCAGCGCATTTAAAGTAACGCCTACGGAGTGACCAGCAAACATTCCAGCAGCGATCTTAAAATAATAGAATATAGACACTTAATTCACAATAATATAAATAATAAACTTGATAGTATTTTGTAATGAACCAGTAATTGATGGCTATAATTCAAGCCAGATACTCACATCACTAGCATCCAGATCATATACATACTGAATTGTTAACAATGCCGTTTTAGCATCATTTAGGTCATCAGCATTTGGACGGTCCAAGTATTTGTACATATTTGTGACTGTTTTGAAAACATCTGCAAAAATATATTATGTCAGAATGTGGGACGAATATTTTATTCTCATGCCGTACAATTAAAAAGACCTTGGCAGAGATAGCATAGGTAATTTGATTACGTTTGTGTGATCCATCAAATTGATTTGATTTGTTACTCCATTGCGTCAAATATTTATCAGCTCTCCACATCATCCTGTAGGCTGCAATGGGATTTCCAGTAATCGTTTGTAGAGACAACTGGGAACTTCTTAAGGCTCCATTGTTGACAAGTTTTCCTGTAGAATCCTCAAAGTCTTTCAAGAAGCTAAGAGAAGAAGTTGTTGGTAGTACATTTGTACGACATCGGTATTTAACTCCCAAATAATATTATCTTTCCACTCCGTGTTTTTGCGTAAAAGAAAAATGACGTATTCAATTTCGTTACAAATAAAAGCAAGATGGAGTAAATGAAGCAAGCTACATGGTGAACTTACATTGAAAACTAGAACTTCAATGATTTGGGATTTTCTTAGTAAACTATTAAAAACGTGGTAAAAAATAGTAAACAATTTTCATAACTGAAAGTTTGACTTTAACATATATGAGCAGTTTCAAAAGTGCTCCAGTTAAATACTTTGCAACGTAAGTGTTCAATTGCATTGGGAGTTTTGTTATTATTGATTAATGTTTCCCTGGATTTAAATGATGTACGTAATACTTTATAATTAATGAATGTTGGTAAACGTCATTTTGCTTCTCCAGCACGCAAGCGGTTATGAGCACTAATCTTTATACAAGCTATCTCTATTATACTTATCAAACTCTTACTCGTGAACGCAAAGATGGTTTTCTTCAAATGTTTTGTCCATTTCCATTGCCATCGAACGGTTTTCATTTAGTTTTAGGTAAGAAAGTTTCAAGACTTGGTAAATTCTCGGCTCTGTTTCAGCTAAAGCTTTTAATCCCCGAATTGAGCGGTAGGAATATTTTGGCGAATTGAAACCGGACCCTTGTGCAATTGCTTCTTGTAAAGAACGTTCGTTAATTTTCGGGGATCTAACAACGCGCGATGCTGTTACTTCCTGTAACAATTTATATTTAACATTGAATTGCTACCCCAGTTTATACGTTACAATTTTGACGCTATTTTGATCGTTAATCTTCTTACCTTTTGATTAACAGCCACTTGGAATTGGTCTCCAGGGTCTGTAGTACACTTGTGCGTTGAAAATTGGAAATTGTATCGAATCCAACTGTTTGCAACTGGAATGCAGAAGGTACATAATTACAGAAGCCAGCGTTACCACCGTTTGTACCTAAATTGTGTCTTTAGTAATATTTAACACGAGTGGATCCAATTTAAACTGTCTTACTATATTTGTGTCCAATTAGAACGGGACATCCCCCGTGATACGAAAAGTAGTCAACTTGTCCACTTGGCAAAACATTGTACCAAAAGACAGCGGAGCCTTTCACAGGTTTTATAGCCACACCAAGGTTTGGAAAGGCAGTGTACCCGCCAGCCTCAACATCTGACAACTGCGCAGTTTTGTGTGAAATTATATGTTATTATAATTACTATTACGTTATCAATAACTAAATTGTTGGAATTTGATTAAAATCATAATTTTGAGTACGGTTTTTGCTTACACAATATAGTTTACAAAGCAAGTTCATGCAAATATTACATAAATATGTGTGCAATAATAGCAACAAACTAAACAAGAACTGCAAAATTCTGTTTTGCGTCTGAAGTCACTAACTACTGTACTTTTCGCTAAACAATTTCTTACATAAATCATAAATGTGGCAATGCGATCTCCTCCGTGGATAAGATGTTGTTTTGGCAATCCCTGTGAATTTTTATAGAAAACAAAGTCCTTATTATATAGACCAATTAATTGGTGTGCAAACTAAAAATCATCCATTACGTTGATTCACGCTAAAAATATTCTAAAGGTTCAAGGTTCAGACTTGTAAAAATGTAAACGTTATATTAAGCTTTCAACAAAGTACCTACCGTAAATTCTCTATTACTACGCGGGTCTCTATTAATACGCGGGTCTCTAATTGTACGCGGGGTCTGAGGGTCTGAATAGAATAATGCACGGGTCTCCAATAATACGCGGGTCTCTAACAGTACGCGGGTCATCGGAAGTATTTTCAGTGTTTAAATGTACAGAAATTGGTGTAAAATTAACTTTTTAGCCACTGAAAGCTTGAATTAAATGACACATACTTTTAAGTCGCTTAAAAGTGTCAAAATTCTTGTTTTTCAACTTAATTCAGAGTAGTAAAGCGGTTAGTTTGAATAATACGCTGGTCTCTATTAATGCGCGGGTTTCTAATTGTACGCAGGGGTTGGAGTAGCTGAATGGAATAGTGCGCGGGCGTTCTATTAGAGAATTTACAGTACTTACAAATAAAGCTTCGTTTCTCATCTTTGTGTTCTTTTAAATTTTTACAAAAAAGGGTGCACATCATTTCCCAAAAATGTAAAACATGGTTATTACAACATGAAAAATTACTTTTAAAAAATGTCTTTTCACTTACGCTTTTAGGAAAGTGTTAAGCATTTAAATAACACTTTCAAAATAACACAAAATACTGTATTTAACAGTTTTTAAATGCGAGAAATGCCTTCTAAATTTTTTTAAAAATGTTGGAGTGAACAAATGGACTTGATACCCCATCCAAGTGAACATCATAGTGTCCTGACGAGGTGTACGCAGCCACCTGTAAAGCATGCCAAGCGTCACGTGTCATCGAGTCCAGACCCGTCAAATGACTAACAGTTACTGTGAGCTCCCAGTGATACAACCAGCTGTTTTCGGAGGTACGTCGACTTGTAACCACCTCCTTTTTTGGTCTATCGTCATCTTGTGTGGGATCCACTACAACCGATTCTGCCATCTTCTCTGCCGCGTCATTTTTGAGGTTCTCCATCTCTGCCTCACTGATCACATTGTAAATCTGAACTATGTCCGGGCTTCGCGTTAGAAATTCCATCTTCATGGGGCCAATGAGAAAACGTGGGTGGGCTTTGTACTCCAACCAGCAAAACAGCTCCGATTTTTCTTCGAATGACTGAGAAAATATAGAAACGAATACAAGTAAATCAAAGTAACAACTTCATACCATTATAAGGTAATTTCGACTGAATTTTAAATTTCGGTGTTTACTGTCTGGTCTAAATAATTAGTATTAATTAGGTCGACTCAAGTTATTACCAAGTCCTACACAGATTTAGCACAGTCCTGTCACTAAGTCCATACCTATATAAACGAAG
>JAQFZC010006294.1:0-12710 GCA_034695205.1 Dicyrtoma fusca
GTGGAGGATTTATGTTTGGGGGGTGGGGTGGAGATGGAGGTGGGGGTGGCGGTGGTTGGGGTGACAGTGGGGGTGATTGCGGTGGTGGGGGTGGAGATTGTGGTGGCGGAGGGGACTGCGGTGGTTAAATGCTTTTTAAAAAATGCAATAAATAATACAACCACACTAGATTGTTGTACATATTCATATTTTTATATTAAAGTAAGTTTTGAATAAATAAAGCGTGTTACAAAAACATAAAATGTATACGAAATGGAAGTTTTTGATCTGAGAAACAGGTGTGTCCTTTCTTTTGGTTTTACATATTTCATCAAATAATTCGTCAATATTTCGTCATCTATCCCTGAATCAATACTTTCTGATGGCTTTTGCAGAATGACTGCATAACTTCTCTCTGTTTCTGAAAATGTTCATTTATGCATAAAGTGTTCATCAGCTATTTCATCTCTTACAATCAAAGTTACATTTTTTCGTATATTCTTACGAGCTCTTGTGTTGGGCTTTGAGAATTTTGGAAAAGTAAGAATCCACTAGGGGCATTCGGCGGAGGAGCTTTTAAGAGCAAATTCGGACCAAATTGGGACGATTGGGAATCTTCAATGTTGCGTCTTGCATAGCAAAATCCGGTTTTAACCTTACTATTAATAATAAGTAGTATCTGCGCCATCTGCCTATTTTACTTTGAATAATCGTAGTAGCACTGCCTTTAGTATCTGTAATAGCTTTGCGTTAAACAATTAGGTGTAACTATATTAACCTTAGTAATCGTATGTACTACGCGTTTAGTAATTTTAGCTACACTGCCTCTAGTTAGCTGAAACTCGTTTCGGTTTAGTAATCTCGTCTGCACTGCCTGCAGCAATAAGTTATAGCAGCCCTTGACTAACTACAGAGCATGGCTGTAATTGAATTAGCAACTCACTAGCATTGGATTGCATAAGGATTTATAATTACATTGCTTATGGCACATAAAATGAACTGCGTTTAGAGTGTAGGCTGCGAACGCATTAGAAAAAATAAGTGCACTGGCTTTTGCAACTACAACTATTACAAGTTTAGTTAAACTTACAGCACTGGCTTTAGCAATAAATAATAGCACAACTTGGCTACGTGTGAAGCATAGCTGTAATTTAAATAGCAGCTTACTAGAATTGTACTGCCTAATAGGATTTGAATTACACTGCTTGAGGGCCGTGCATATAATACATAACGCACACAGCGGTCGGTGGTAGGTCACAGGGGCGTTACAGGCCTATGCTAATGTATTATGTACATAGTGGAAATAGCGTTACAGCGGTCGGTGGTCCAAAAAAAAGGGCCGATTTAGCGTTATGTATTAAATGAACGGCCCCTTATGGTATTTAGAATAGAATGTTTTTATCATAGATATTTACTACAAATACAGGAGCAAAAATGAGTGCACTGCCTCAACAACTGTAGCTGCTGATGTGCGTTCAGTTATGCTTACAGCACTGTCTTTTTGTAACAATAAATATTAAAAATAATACCAATTCTAGGATTTCCTTCGGACGTTTGTATTACACGGTCATATGTGCTGTGGTAAAAAAAAATACCTACCTCCATTGCACTGCCAACAGCCACTTCTAGTGTAACTAGCATAAACTTTACCTTACAAAAATAAAGCTTTAAATTAACTGATTGTTATAAACATATCATTACAGTGATGTCAATTACAGTAAAATAATAAAATCGCACGTAAATTAAAACAAAATAATATATATACATGATTACATTGCAAGCATAACAAAAACAAACATATGCACTGCCCTTAGCAGTTACAATTATATACAGTAATACATATCAGCAATTGATCAAACTTTTGGTGGTAGCTATACATATTGATGAGATCTCGACTGATCCTCTAATTTTTTCTCTCTAAATTAAGTCAATTACGTAACTACAAACCACAACTGCAATTAAAGCTTAGAATCGGCCACCAAACTATGAAGTTCTGTAACTCAAATATTTATTACAAAGTAGTAAAGGAAAATATCGCAGAGTAAAATCAATGAATACAAATTCAAATGCCAAACCAACAATGTAACTAAACAGGGAACAATAATGAGAACGGTCCAGCTGCCAGCAGACCAAAATATGAATTGAATTAAACACTTTTCTTCTCCACTCCTTCCCAATCCATCACCGACGCCAATCTCAGTGCTAGCGCATTTCATCGGTCGCGGTCTCCCATCACTACTATTGTTTCCCACCCAACAATGCTCGATGACAGTAACCATCGTTACTTTATCAATATATGTATAAACTGTACATTTACACTTGAAAGCCCACTGGTGCTGCGCTGTTATATAGAGAGAAAGACTTGGAAGCTACACTAGGAAGACGGTTTTCCCCCCTGGTGCACTGTATGTATGATACATCTATCTTATCCATAGAAACGTAATCACTCTTCGAAAAATAGCAGAATCTAAGGTAGGTCCTAATTGCGCATAGAACAATGGAAGTGTTGGCATTTATTCCCAAAAGGAGGTTGATAATAACCACAAAGCGATAATTACTAGTTAGAATGTGAGCGTGCAAGAAGTATTGCAATCCGTATCATGACTCATTCTGATATCTTTTACCATGCTGCAGCATCACTACACTATAGGAAATAACTTTACTGATCGTGAATAATTCAGTTAGTATTGCAATTTATTAAGTAGTAATTGAATGTCACACGACTGTGACTGTCTGAGTAAACAGACCACAATTAATTAAATTAAAACAACTCACAAATTTAAGACAGTTCATTAGAAACAATATGTCAGAGAACATTTTCAAATTGAACAATATTGTAAGAAAATTAATACAGAGTGTACATAGGTAGTGCCTGTCCTGCTTGTAGACTAGTTTCAGTCAGTATAGTTAATCAGTGTCTTTGATTTTTTTGAATCCAGCTGGCAAATGAGGAGACACGGGTGTATACCCCAGGATACCGTCCGCAACCAATACCCCACGAAACTATTCCCACTTGACTGCCACCTATTGTTAATGGACCGCCACTATCTCCCTATAAAATGTATAGTAAAAATAATAGTTAAATAATTAAATTAAAATAAAATAAAAACAAAATTAAATTGTAAATATTTTTAGATGGATTAGACTTACGGAGCAAGCGTCACTACTTGTACTTCCAGCACACATCATATGATCCTGAATTCCACCTGGAGCCAGTCTTCCGTAAGTTTGAGCACATTTAGCATTCGTCCATATTGGAACATTTGAATAATGTAAAACGGAAGGGAATTGGCCACCGTCGAAGAGTCTGCCCCAACCAGCTACTGTGGCTGTCCCAGTGCTGCCAGCTGAAGAAAGACCCACCGTTTGGACATTTGAGGCTGAGGTCACTGGGCTTGTCAGAGTTAAAAGGGCCACGTCATTGTGCTGTTAAAAATACAACACGCATTTAAAAAAAGGAGTAACAACGTTTTTTCTAAAACCATACCTATTTTGTCTTTTGTATTTGTAAATTAGTGTCAATATGTAGTGGTTTGGTTACGTACCAGAGTTGAAGCGGAAAATCGTTTATGTTTAATTACTCGGAGAATTTTTCTCACTTGGTGAGTTCCATCGGAGCTTGAGTAAATGTCGTGGTCTCCGATTTGAGCCGTGAGTCGGGTAACTGCTGTTCCGCTCATACTATAGAATTGACAATAAATTATTAGTAATAAAAAGTGTTGCTTACTAGTTTTGGACTGTTTTGAAAAAGTGCTATTTACTAGTTTTGACCTTTTTGAAAAAGTGTTTTTTACTAGTTTCGACCGTTTTGAAAAAGTGTTGTTTACTATTTTTGGACAGTTTTAAAACCATGTTCTTCTCTAGTTTTGACCGTTTTGAAAAAGTGTTATTTAATAGTTTTGACCGTTTTGAAAAAGTGTTGTTTACTAGTTTTGACAGTTTTGAAAAAGTGTTCTTCACTAATTTTGACAATTTTGAAAGTGTTTTTTACTAGTTTTGGACAGTTTTGAAGAAGTTTGTTTATAGAATTAAATGCTTGTAAGTATAAAGTATTCTTTCCTTGGTTCTTCCCTTCCGAATAGGTTACAAAAACAATTGCACAAATTTTGTAACCAAAAGTTTGCTTACAGAATTAGTATTAGGTGTTGCAATATTTTATTATAATTTTATTAACGTTGCTTTTTTTAGGACTTACTGGGCGACACAATGAGCAGCGGTTAGGACATGATTTGAATCAATCATGGAACCTCCACAGAATTGCCGTCCATTATTCATGAGGGCAACCTTAATGATTCATAAAAAAAATGTAAATTATCGCTTAAAAATTGACTTTAAATTTGAATGTACGCGGGTGTTTTTAAAGGCACAAAGACTGCTTACAATAAATGGGAACTTCCCTTTTGCAGCTGTGAATCCCCCAATTACTTTGGGACTCTCCATGGGTGGGATGTCAATATTAGTATAATTACCGGTGCAGCAAATTAAGTCTAGCTCGGCGGAGTTCCCTGCAAAAAAAAAGTGTTATTATGTTAATTGTTTCACACAATTTGTAAAATTTTTTGGCAGTTAAAAGTTTTTTTTATTCAGTATTATAATATTTTTAAAACCTTGGTCGGAGTTTGCCTGGTACTGATAGTAGTTCATTCCATTCCCATTAGTATTAATATGATTTATATTTTGAAATCTAGCGTCCATACAACTTCCCGTCGACTCTGTTAACATTCTCGCTAATTCCATGTTCCCTCGATACTTGCCATCATTTTCCAGATCAAAGCCGTACATGAATGGATAGCACTGCTTGAGTTGAACGCAGGTCCCTGGCTCCCCTTTGGCCGACATACATGACGAGTATTTGCCCATATTTTGAGGGGGACTGTGACCAGCGGGAGAGACGAGATTGTAGAACACGGATGGAGCCGAGTATACTTGCGGTCGATACTGATATTGATAGTACTGTCGCTTCACCCGGGAATGAGAATTCAAACTCTCGTCAACAGCATTTTCGGCTAATAAAGGAAAAATATTTGAGCAAAAACAATAAGGAAATAATTGTTACAAATCTTAAAATGTGAGTTACCGTAAACGCTCCAATAGAGCCCCACTCTGTCATAGAGCCCCATGCTACGACACACAATTTTAAATAGAGCCGCAGGGGCTCTATTGGAACATTTACGTTAGTATAATAGTTCCTTTTAAATAAGTAAATGTCATTCCAGTCATGAGTGTACTAATAATATGTATAAAATGTAGATCATTTTTGAGTTAACTTAACCATTCCGAAATGGTAATTTATAAAGCTTTACACCTTTTGAAACTGTTAATTTCTAGTTTTACACGTTTTTGAAGCTGTTAATTTCTAGTTTTAATCCTGTTGAAACTGTTAATTTCAAGTTTTACACGTTTTTGAAACTGTTAACTTCTAGTTTTAATCCTGTTGAAACTGTTAATTTAAAGTATTACACGTTCTTGAAACTGTTATAACTTCTAGTTTTGCACGTTTTTGAAACTGTTAATTTCAAGTTTTGAATCTTTTTGAAACTGTTAATTTCAAGTTTTTACCCTTTTGAAAATGTTATTTTATATTTGTTTGGACCTTTTTAAAAATGTGACTTTGTTAAATTTTAGGTTTGGCTTTTTTGAAAGTGTTTGATACTCGTTTTGAACGTTTTTGGAAAGGCTAATTTTACGGTTTTAACCTTTTTCACAAGGTTAATTTCTAGTTTTGACCATTTCAAAAAAGTTGCTTCGTAGAAAAAACACTTGTATAGGTACTACCTTCTTAAATTGGTGGTTTCCTAGTTCCGAATAGGTTAAAAATGCTATTCTTACCTTGCACAATAATTGTGTCCTCATCATGCCAGTCTCCATTAGCACCAGTTGCAGTACTTATTTGAGATGATTTTACCGAAATTGGGAACAACGAAAAAATGAAGCAAATAGCCACTAGATTACCAACTAAAGCGGCGCATCGCCCAGGCTGCCCCCTTGAAATATTACTAGCCATAGTAGAAACCTGGTATTTGTTTCCAGTTTTTTTAAAAATTAAGCTACTGTAAATGAAATTACTAAAAACGTTCAAAAACGACACAATTTAGAGTAGAAAAAATCTAATTTGTTAATTTAAATTCGTATTCTCAGCTCAGCAAGAGAAAATTATGAACAACCGATCCCCGCAACCTAACCACAGCATGACTACATAGCCAACTGCCAACTGCGTGTAGCAATTGAGAAGCAAATCATTAAAGGTGAACTTCATCATCCCCATTCCCTTCGAGTACAATTGCTCCAGATATAAAAAAAACGTAGACAAATTGAGTGCATATAAAAATAGTAGTTTGAGACTCCGACTGGACTGAAGGTACGTAGTTTTACTGACAATAAGTAAGAGCAATTTGTAACCAGATCACGAATCAATCAAATCAGATCTCATCAATACTAATTCATCACTCCGTGATGTAATCACCTACTATAAATAATTGGTACACATCATCGGAGTGAATTATATGCAAACATACTGCGACTATCTACAGTGAAACCTGTCTATAGCGGTTCATCAAGTGACCTCCTAAGATATACCGCTATAGCGGCAAGACCATGGGCGTAAAAACAAATGTGGCTACCGTATTTGACCTTTTAGACACCGGGAATGCCATTAAAAAACACACCAGGTTGACCGGACAGTATTTGACCACCGGTTACTATTTGAGCCCTGGCGTTTATTGCAAAATCTTAAATGGTCTACCCTTTGGGAGCGCACTTTACCTGTTCGCAGCTGGGAAACCATAGAAAGAATGCTGCTGGAAAAAAGTGCTTGTTTTTAGAAATTAATTTTTTCAAAACGGTCAAAACTCGAAAGAACATTTTTAAAAGCAATCCAAACCAGTAACTAAGACTTTTAAAAATGGTCCAGACAATTAATTAACATTTTCAAAAAGGTGTAAAACAATAAACTAAGATTTTCAAAAAGGTGGTAAACAAGAAATTACCACTTTCAAGAAGGTCAAAATAGTAAATTACCGTTCTCAAAAAGATATAAAACAAGAAATTAGCACTTTCAAAAAGGTCAAAATAGTATATTACCATTTTCGAAAAGATGTAAAACAAGAAATTAGCACTTTCAAAAAGTTCAAAAGAGTAAATTACCATTTTCAAAAGATGTAAAACAAGAAATGAGCACTTTCAAAAACGTCAAAATAGTTAATTAACACTTTGAAAAAGATGTAAAACTAGATGTAGTACCGTTGCAAAAAGGTTAAAGATTACCGTCACGGTTACTATTTGAGTCACGTATGTAGACTATTAAAAAGTCAAGACTCTAGACCCGGTAACTATTTGAGCCCCGGACATAATTTGAGCCCCATTGAGTGCTTCTACAGGGCAGGGGTGTGGCTATACTTAGGTTTCACTGTATTTTTCTTCGAAATGAAAAGAATTTTCTGGTTACAAAAAATATATAAAAAAAATTTGCATTTACTACGAAGGCAATGAACAGATTGAATGAAATACGCTTTAGGGCTGGGATTTTTGCATAGGAATACCGATCATCTTCCATTGAACCTTTCTTACCTTGTTATACTGAAGCTATTGTCTCATTTTTTGCTGGCACAAAGTGTAGACAAGGATTCATCGGGGTGAAATAATTAAAGCCTTTTAATTCATCTTTAGTTTCTCTGTCTACAAGAGTGCTGACTAAAAAGACGATAGCAATGACATTGTCGGTTTTATTCTATACAAAAGTACCTACAAAATGTTCTTGAACTTGACACCCTGCCAACGCTGATTGCTTCTATCGCCAACAACAGCTCGAAACAAAAGTGCAGACGTGAAGATCGAGATGAGTTGAGATACAATCGGAGCAGAATTCCAATCCAGTTTTTTTGTCTTACATTTTTAATAATCCACTACAACTATTTACATGCTATAAAACTCATCAAACATTTATTTATGCAAGGAATGAACGTTGAGCGTGGAACAAGACGCCTATTTTTATTTTTGACTAATCAAAAGCAAACTACACACCTATTATGTATCTTTGTATCTCCGCGGGATTAAGTGTGCTACGTTTATTGCTGTCTGTTGGATTTATTTATTTATTTATTCAGCATCTCGTTATACAATGCACAGCATTGCATGACGTAAGTGCTATAGGATGTGCATACTTGACACCCTACTACTGTTGTCGGCAGTCGGCAGGTCAATCATTTTCAAACGTTGTCAGTTGTGTAAAGCATTATTAATCTCTTAAAACTTGTCGCGTAATTAGTTTTCAAAAATAAGCAACAAACAATTGATTTTTGAACAATGATAGACGCCGTCTGGATGTGGTTAGAAATCCAAACTCGGATTGCATTTGAATTGTATACGTCTGCACATTTCGTGGGATAAATAATTCAGGATGTACGACGTAGGACTAGTGGTCGGACTGGTCCGTTCCTTACCCGTTTTGATTTCCTACAACATATAATCAAATTGACTCGAATAAGTTATGGTCATTAAAAGAACGAATGCTAATTTACCTACACTATACATACGGCGTGACGCTATTATTCGTATCTTTATAAATAAAGTGAAAGGAATAAAAGTACTGCCGTATGTAATATTATAAAAATTCCTAAAACTCTATTAAAGTACACACTCAATACTAAAATTATTACACAGATTATATTTTAATTATTTTCCTTGTTGGTGTCGTTGATACGTTGAATTAGAAGTCGACTGCCTGTTCAAGGCACGAATTACTGCCCAGGACCTGAACTAAACAAAAAGAAATATAATTAAACAAAAATACGTACGACGGTGACGGTCGTGGCTATGGTTACAGCAACTTTCAACTTACAACTTACTAACTAAAAAAGAATAAGTTTCAAATACTTACTACCAACAAATAACGTCGTTACCCTGTGTTAAGGATCTATCCTAAACAATTCAGCTAACTATGCTGGAAATAAGATGATCGATGATCGGCTTGACAAGTAAGAGTAAATGTAGAGTGTTTAATAGTTTATTCGGGATGGTGGTCAGGTCGCTTATGATCAAGAGACGACAAGGGCATGAGCATTAATGTTCAAAGTAAATGTGAGTGTGTGTGTCACATGACTTACACCGGGCATGACATGAGCCACGCCGTCCACAAGAGCGTGATTGGATGACGGTGCAAATGTGCGGGGCAATGAAATTCGGGAGGCACATGGTGTGTGCGTGCATGCTTTGGATGGGATGCTTAACACATCCTCCTCCCGAGGAGGAAGGTGTTTTACCCCGACATTAGGTCAAAGAGGGCAAACAACAAAAATAACCAGCTGAAAAGCGGCCAAAAAAATCGCAAATGTTTTATAAGGGACTGTCTAAAGTAGAGAAAAAAGAATAAAGCACCATTTGCGTTGTCCAACCAGCTAAACATAAACAAAAACAAATGTTGTAAGAATATCCAAAAAAGAAGAAATATTGTAAAAATATCCAAAAACATAAATATTGTAAAAATATTCAAACACAAATATTGTAAAAATATCTAATTATTGATTAACCAATTTTGAGATATGATGTATATGGAGAACATATCGGGGCACATCCGCGGAGGATGAATGCTTATGTAATAAATGGAAATAGTCGTAATCACAATAATCATATATGATGAGGACGCAGCCTCATAAATCAAATGGAAATAGTAGTAAGCACAAAAATCAGGAAGTGGTGAGGAAATAGCCTGATAAACAAAATGTAAACCACGAAAAAAAATTATGTATTGAAAATTATGTACGCTACTCTGCACAGATCTGCATCACGGTGACGGAGTGGGCAGCTTGGCTGCACTGTAGGTGAGGCGGCTCCAGGTGGCTGCAGATAATGCAACTCCAAGTGGATGCAGAGGAGGTAGGTCCAAGCCCTCCAAGTGGGCCGGTGTAGAATGGGTTGAGCTGCTAGGTAGCAGGCGGTTCCAGGTGATTGCAGATGATGCTGCTCCAGGTTTATGCAGAGGAGGAAAGTCCAAGCCCTCCAAGTGGGCGGGTGTAGAATGGGTTGAGCTGCTAGGCGGCAGGAGGTGGCTCCGGAGAAAATGACCACGAGGAGTGGGGGCTCCGGAGCAGTAAACCATAATGAGTGTTGGCTCCGGAGGAGGAGGCTACGATAAGTGGGGGGGCCAAGGAGGAGTGGACCCAAACTAATAGAAGCTCCGGAGGAGTTTGGCCACGAGGTGGAGGAGCCACGGAGGAGTGGACCCTGGTGACTGTAGGCTCCGGAAGATACACGAGCAATAATGCCTAAAGTAAATGTGAGTGTGTGTGTGTGTGTGTCGCATGACTTACACCGGGCATGGCATGAGCCACGCCGTCCGCAAGAAATTGATTGGATGACGAGGCAAATGTGCGGGGCATTGAAATAAGGCAGGCACATGGTGTGTGCGTGCATGCTTTGGATGGGATGCTTAACACCTTACATACTAACCATAACACCACTATCGATAATTATTAAATACATTATAACTACAATTAAAATAATAAAGAAAAAACAATAATAATAAATAAAATTAAGTAGGTGCTTACTGTGAAACTTTGTTGTTGGTAGATTCGGTTCTCTTGGACCGGTTTTGATCCCGTCACGGGTAGATAGCTCAGGAGGTACCCTTACGTGACCTGAGTGACCCTTCTTAAGGTCAAACGTCACTTCAAGGAGACTTGATGGAGAAGACGAAGATGAAACTTTTGAATTTTTCAAAAGTCGGAAGTCGCGCTTTGTTCTCTCTCCTGAATTCTCGAGACTTTCAAACGTGCCCCACTGGACACTGTCACATGACTCCTCAGCTTCTTCCTCCTCGGTCCTGATTGGACGAGATGATCCCGTTCACTTAACTTTGAAGTGTCTCTTGTCTTTTTGGAAGACGAGTTGATACAGAATCACTTCTCTCTCGTCTTCTGTCCCCTCAACAGCTACTTGAGCTTGACTCGTGGCTTCTCAAATCTTTTTTTTGTAGATTTAAATTTCAAGATTTTTAGTTTTGAATTTTTGAGTTTGAAGTTTTTCTGTATCGATGGCTTGATTTTTCCAATCCATCGTTGTTTTTTCATTGAATTTTTGAAACAGTAGTTTTTTCTACGAAACTTTTGAAAACTCAATATTTTAAGTTTGGACTTTTTTAAAATTCTCAATTTTTCTCCTCTGAATTCCAGAAGCGGAATAAAATGCTGGAACTCAGGATTGTGAAGGAAGCTGGACCTTTTCTGGTTCTGGATTCTTGGTTTGGTTTTGGTTTTGGTTTTTGATTCTTTTGGTTGATTTTGATTATTAGTTGTTTTGGTCAACAATAATTATTGTTGTCGTTTTCCTTGTCCCGTTATAATTTATTTTGAGGATTTTAGTATATGGTTTATCATTAGAATACCTCATTTTTCTTGTTTTTTGAAATGATAGTTTATAAATTACGGATTTTGTATTTGTAGTATCGTGTTTTATTATTGAGTTTATTTGGCACTTTCAGTGGAAAGTAAGCAGTTTATTCCATCGTCATTTAATTAATTATTAGTTTCGTTTCTTTGTAAGAAGTAGAAATTAGTAGAGGTTTTTCGCAGAAATGGGTAATCACCTAGTTATAGTGTAGGAAGTCAGAATTTTGAGTGAAGTTTTATTTATTGATGATTGCGGCGAATCTTTACTTGTGCATTTTAGTGTGTCTCTTGTAAGTATAGGATTATAAATTAAAACTTGAAATTATGCAAAAACTGTGCATTTGAAAATAAAAGGTCAGTTAAACAGAAACCTATCCAATAGTATAGTTACCGAAAGAAATAAGTCATCTCATTTGTTATCCATTTGTTATTGGTTGATATTCCTATGGTAACCATAACATCTTCTTTAATTTAAGGACTGCAGAGTAGTGGGGATGACCGTTGTGACTTAATGCTTTTTAATTTAGCATGAAGCATCTCACCACTGCACTGGGTCCATCATCATTAGTACTGATGAAAGGGGTGAATCATAGTTGTGACAGTTACTAAGGAAGTAATTAGGATTTGAAGCAAGTAATGAAATAAAGCAGTTTAGGTAAAAAACATTAAAGTTCTTATATAAAATTTCTAATATATAGTTATTATATTATGACTTAAATGTGTCACACTTATTAGCCACTTAAAATAAAATTCACAATTGAGTGAAATACTTGTTGAGAGGTGTAATAAATTGACTGGACTTTGAGGTAAATTGCCGTAGGCGAACTCAGAATCAGAATTTATTTTCAAGAGAAAAGTTAGAGACAAACGATAGGATCAAAAGCCAAAGACTAATTAAATTATGGACTTGAATTTCCAATTCAAGTCCAAATTGCCCATTACTATTTTCTATTTTACCTTCCCATACACATTATCCAACGAATTCGAATAAAAGTTTAAATTATTAAAATAAGTAACGCGAAACCACAATATAATAATAACAATCGAAGTCCGAAGCTGAATTTAATGGTGACGGTGCCTCCGGCTCGTCACCATAGCAAGAGGTCAACAAAAGCCCACAAATCGAATGCGAAAATTGGTTTGAGCTTTCATTTGGAAGTAAAACTGAAAAAAATTACTATTTATTAAAGCTTGGGCATGCAGCACGCTTTGATTCTTTCTTATGTTCAAATATAGAATACCTAAGTGCTATTGAGTAGTGTTAGTAAAGCTTCACCATCAGTTCCACGGGTACTGAGTTCTAGAATAGAACTTTACTAGAACTGGAACTGATTGGAACTTATATTTTAC
>JAQFZC010006295.1:0-12709 GCA_034695205.1 Dicyrtoma fusca
CTTCTTGTGGATGGTCATGGTGGTTCTATTTTTTTGTTCTTTTTAAAGCGTTCCTGTACAGTTTCGAAGTTTTGGAGTATCGTAGTGTAGTTACTACACCTCAGCTCTCGACGTTGAACGTTTCGTCTTTCGTGATAGGTTTTATCCTTGAGTTCTGAAGGTTACACGTTAGAGTTACTTACTTTATTGTTGGGAGAGATCGTATTCGTATTTATGAGTGAGGGAGTGCAGTTTGCACTGCATAGCTAAACTGATCGTGGCTCAATGAAAAAGGAAGTTGTAGGATTGTATGGTGGATGATGGGGATGATGATGATGGTACTGTCGAGTTTAAAATACTATTCATTCAAAAGCTTAATTTGCATTTTAGAGACTGGTGTTGGTGTTGGTAGTTTGGTACTGGTACTGCTGTAACTGCTGTTAGTTCGAAATAGCTATTGAGCGTGTAAATTTGTGTATATATGCATCGCCGAAGCATAAATATACGAAATAGTGTTAGTACTTGACTGTACTTTAACTTTTAGTTTATATGTAGTTAGTAATCGAAATCGAAGATCATTATTATGACGGGAGATTTAGCCTCAGTGCGTTGGCGGATGTGTGAAAGACAAGCCAGGAATGACGAGGGAACTATCTCCTTCAAATTAATGAACTCAAGATAGAGAGGTTGAAGTCTCAGGAATTAATTAATATGCGACTAGTCACCATTTATTAGCATAATTCATTGTCAATCGTGTACAGCCTATAGCATAATAATATACCTTTGGCTTTATTATTTACTTTTTTACCAGCATTAACGTAACAAATTGAAATTATGTTATTTTTAGAGTACCTAGGTAGTTTTGTAGTTTGTCTAAAATTAAAATTAAAAGTTATTGCAAGGATTGACATTGTTATTGACTAGTATTGATACTGAACTTGAATGGTGAACCACATTATTATCTGCTAGCTCGGTTAGGTTAGGTTGTAGGTTACAGTGGTCATTTTAATTCACTTTTGATTTGATACGGAGACCCAAACCAAAACCGAAACCGATGCATACGGAAAAATTTACAATTTTGTTAAGGTAGCTCCAGCCATCATTCATCGATCATCTTAAGTGCAGTTGATTTTGACTTTTTCACTTTTTCAAATCCTGCAAATGTTAAAAGCAATGTACCTTCAGTGCAGCCTTGGTCTTTAGTACCTAGTTAAGTTGTAAGTAGGTAGGTATTAACCTTTTTTGGAGGGACCTTGGGATTCAATGTAGAGCAAAGGAACAGAAATGTTAATAAGCCGTCAGCCTACCTTTACTACGATGCGATGCGATGTCGATGACTAACCAAGTTTGTTCAAAGCATAGTTCAAGCAATTATATTGTATTGGGTTCTACTATATTTTTTGAAAGGTTTTATTCGTTATTTTTGGTGAATATTTTTGTCTTTTAAAATAATTTGACAGGCTATAATATTATCGAAAAATTAATGTCAGTAGAATTAAAAGCAGTGCAGTGTAATAGGTTCTATTTTTATTATTAAATTGACAACCTTGAGCCTAAAACTGAAAAGACTGGGTCGTTGTACCGCTTTGTGCTGTCTACGCCGGTGCCGATATCCTTCTGCTTATGCTATGCACTCGTTATATTATGTAGTTCCCTACCTTTCTGGTTTGTTGTGTCCTGTATCACTATTTACTATTATTTCCAATTTCGACCACCTAATTTGGCCTTCTTTGGTACACTTTGGGGAAGTTGAGAGTTTAAAAGTGGATTAATTAGTACCGGAAAAACTAATACCTATGTAAATCAGTGGGGATAGGGGAAAAGGTGACAGAGTTCACAGAACAGATTTCAAGTAAGCGATTATCGCGTGTGAAAAAAAATTGAAAAGATGGATTTATAATTACAGTAATACATTAGCAATAATTTGAATAATTATGTAACTTTTTTTTTGTTTCACTTTTCAGAATGTACAGATTTTTTGAAGCGGAGCCTCCGAACCTCATAATATTGCTTTGTTGACTAAATAATGCCCCCACCATTGGGCGATGAAATGATGGGAATTAAAGAAGATATGGACGAGAGTAGTGAGTGTGACCGGGGCAG
This sequence comes from Dicyrtoma fusca, assembly GCA_034695205.1. Lineage (NCBI taxonomy): Eukaryota > Metazoa > Arthropoda > Collembola > Symphypleona > Dicyrtomidae > Dicyrtoma > Dicyrtoma fusca. The sequence goes on from JAQFZC010006295.1 coordinate 2,083, forward strand.
TGGAAGCGGTCACGGAAGGAGGAGTCAAAGCGGAGACTGGGATAGTATGATCGAATATGATGGCTACAGCCCTCAAGGTAAGGGTCCTAATTGCTACATATTTTTCAGTCATCTCCAGGTTTTGCAACAATTGAGTGCATAGAAAACAGTTCTAGTGAATCACAGTTGCTTTCTCTTAGACATGCAGCTGAATTTCGCTTCATGATGGTCCCTTCAACGTCGACCTTATTGTAAAATATAATTTTAAATTTAAACTAATAACTACGGTGACGGTAGGTCCGGTGAGAGTGTCATTTAGCTCTTTAAATTTTTATAACGCTCTGCTGTAGTGGAGAAACCACCCAATGGTTTCACTTTTAAACCTATTAGTTTAAATCCCTATTTATATTTTAAATATTTCTTCTCCTCATTTAAATGTTCCCATTATATTCGGACAAGTAGTGCTTAAAATAACGTTTAAAAATATTGATGAAGTAGTTAGTTCGTAGTTTTCGGCTGTGGTCAGTACAGTTGTATGTAGTAACACAGCCTCGCCTAAAAGTGGTAGCAAGTTCATGAAAATGAAAGTGTTATTTAAAGCAGTGCCGTTCCCGTAGCATTGTTGGGTTAAGAAATTTAGCACAAAATGACAAGACAGTACAAACTACTAAAATCAGTGAAGACGAAAGTGACAAAAGTTCAAAGTCTAATCTTTCTTAACTGAACTACCAAACTACCAAAGTTTCCAGTTACTTGACGTAACTGGCACAGCGATCAGAGATGCTGGAAACGGAAAGGAGGGCATTCACGTCACTTTTCCAGAAACCAGATTCAGAACAACTTAACCATCTCCTTTCATGTACCTACATACCTACTAACAATACTGTCAAGTATCAACTGTATATAGCTACACTGAAACGGAAACGACTTTGAAAGATTTTTTTGATAAATATAAAATACACCAAAACTTTTCGTTAAAAAATCCAAAACTAACTTGCTAATAACCTGTTACTAAAAATTCGATTTTCACTTTTTCTACAGGCCTACAGATTACTAATAATTTCTGAAGCTAATGCTCAAGTTGACTTCGTGTTATGCATTCAAAAAGGAAATAATTTGATGTCTTATTTAGACTGCGCAATATATATTCCTCTACGGCCTGGTGAAACTGATGATGATGATGATGAGTTAGGTAGGTAGATGCATAGTATTGGTGTACTGATGTGTGTGCAAAAGTGATCATCTCTATAATTTTTATGCCAAGTGCACCTTCTGGAATCATTGCACTGAAAATGGATGATTCGGTCTGTGGGCTCGTATAAATTAGGAAGGTTACATATTTACATACCTAGGTACTTACACAGACCTACAGACACCAACATGGGTACGTAATCTTAGTTTGCTTATAGTTTATAATACTGTTTAGTTCAGTACGTGGCTCGTCTACGAACTTTGAAAGAGGAAAAAGTATTATAAAGTATTACCATTAGCCATTCTAAATGCTCAGCCATGGCAGAGCAGTGTGTGTGTGTATCTCTGTACTTGTATAAATGAGACTGATTACGTCAACTTGCTTTACATATATACAATCTACACACACACACAAGTTCTAGCATCATTGCCATTGCCATTCCATTTCCATAGCCAATCTCCTCCACTTAAGTCTCTGATGCAAGTACAGAGAAGAAAAGTGTGAGTCAAATTGTGACTCTCTTGTATGAGGATGCACGCACTGTAAACATTAAAGCATGAAACATTGCTGTCAGTTCATTGCTGACAGTGAGAGTGTTTGGAAGTGCAAGTTTCTACGCACTCCGACGTCCTCAATTCTATATTTCTTTTTCAAGAACCATTCACTATCACTAGAGTCACTCTATACGTACTACTACTACTTACTCTCAAGATGTACCCCCTAAATTTTGTATCCTTAACTTAGCATCCACCTTTTGAAAAAGGATTCCAAATTCTATTTTTGTGTACCTATACATACGAAAAATATATATATATCTATAATACCCACCAACCTAACTACTTATCTACCTGAATAGTCGAACCGAACCAAAAATTAAAGTGTGTCCACAAAAATTAATAATATTTAAAAATAAAATATAAAAATTACTTTAAAATATACCAATTAGCAATTATTCAAATTGTTAAGCCAGTGATTTGAGTCAAGTTTAATCAAGATTGCAATTTTTTCACTATATACCTATACCTAATTTATTATTATTATTTAAATTATTTATTACTTATTACCAAAAAAAACATTTTTACAATAATGCCGGAAAGTGAAGTGAGTTCCACGGTGCTAAACCAAGATCTCTGGTCCGCACACGATACACACATTTTCATTGGTGAGCTAATAATTACAACATTTTTTTCTTAAAAAGGGCAAAAGGGTGTATTTTATTATTTGATCATTGTGACAGGCACAATTTAGGAATTTCGCTCTATGTAGAAGTGTAGGTCTAGTTCAGTGTAAATCATCCAGTTTATTATTATTACTACATATGTACCTATTACATAATGGTCGATTGGATTGTATATAAATTAATAGAGACTACTACTTAGTAGGTACTTACGTAACAAAATTTTGATTGATATAAAAAATAATGAATTTTTTGAAACGTTTTCATGTTTTTTTTTTCTGGATAGTTCCTCGTAAAGTGTTTACTTACTTGTATTAGAGTTGAGTGACATGCTAACCTTGAAATGACTTTGGTTCCATTGTGTGAGCGCTTTGCGGTGGGTATGGTATGTGTGTTGGCAGATAGGCAGGCAGGCACTCACTCGGGGGATACATCTACATGCCATCATCCTGAATTCGCTATAGGAAGGAACTATTATTCTTATAACTCTGGTTGGGCAGTATATCCCTATAATTTTGTTCGATGGAATAGTAGTAGTAGAATATTGAAGTTAGTACACCTAGCTTAAGTAAATACCTTGAGCTCTCTCAGGCCAGGCCTGTGCCTAGCTCACCTAAAGCAGTGTAGTGTAGTCTGTAGTTCTGTCGAATATATTTATATAAACCATGTTCAATGGAACTAACTATCACAAGTACACCTACATCCATATTAGATAATAAAAAAAGAAGGACCGACGAGGAAAGGAGAGCCTATATAGCCTACGTACTGGTACTACGTACCTTTGGTTTTGGTTTTGCTTTTGCTTTATTAGCCTTAAGCCAGTAGCCAGAGCCAGTACCAGTACCAATAGGCGAATAAAACTTGAGCTCATCTCATCACATAAGTACAAAAACTGGATGTAATAGCTATTAAGCTATACTATGGGTATTATGTATAAATGTCTGTCTATAGGGGTGCTATATAGCTATGGCTATGATTCCATCTGTAATACTAATACTAATAAGCCTTGCACAAGTTTAATAGAAAGAGCTCTCGGTATTATTATTCTGTATCGTCCGTTGAACTGGAGGATGTGTGTGTGTAAGATACTCTTGATGAAAAATGTTTTCATTCCTTGCATGCTGGAACGTGAACGTGTCATTAGAGTTCATTCTCACTTTTTCCTTATATTAGTACAATTTTTTTTTAAATGTAATGACAGGAATAAATAATAATTATTATTATTATGTGTAGAACAGTTTTCGTTTCGAAATTATAACGAAATCATCAGTTATTTATAAATATCTAGGTACATACATAGGTACAATACTGCCTGTCACTTGGTTTGGTTTAGTTGTTTGTGTTCGGTCTCGTTTTTTGTTTTTCGTTGTTGGATAAATATTGTACTCCAATTTAGGTAATACTGATTTAATCCGGAGTATCCGGTTTTCGAACTCGGTACAAACTTCACTTTCTTCCCAAGGTTGACGATTTATTTATTGTGCAGGTTGTTTGTAGTTTTCTAGTTTTTTAATGAAAATAACTAGATACTACTTACCTATGTGCGTAGACAGGCACTGGGTACGTCTAGTTCGTTATTGTTTACAAAGGAAATTTTTAAATTATGAATGAACCTTGCTTTTCTTCCGTCTGTCTGTACAGGATGGGTATTTTTTATCTGTCATTTAATATTTGTCGCAAAAAAATGTAGAAATTACCCTGAAAATGGAAACACTCATTGGATCATCGGTAATTTATGCTAGCATTGCATTACAATGACAATGACAGTAAAAGGAATCTTGAAAGTTTTGAGCTTTCTGGTGGTTCTTATCCATAAAAATAAAATCCATTAAAGATGATGCATAAATTAGGTAAAAGAGGTTTGCGTTTGACCAGATTTTCAGAATTGTTTCTAAGGGCTTCATTTATTTTGATATTACGTTATAAAAGATGGTGCCTTGTGGCACTGTACTCACAGATCTGACTAGTGCGTAGAATGTGCAAAGTTTTGATGAAAGACGAGAGACGAAAACGACGCAGTTGAGGTTACAATTGCGCATCAATTAACGATAATGTAACACCACAGTTTCCTAAAAGTTAAGGAGCCTAGTTGAACTAGCAATCGATTTACTGTTCCTTCAAGTTATGAATTCAATTAAAGTTTGTAGCAAGTTATTTTGCTGAACGTCCTTCAAGAATCGTACTATAGTGTAAAAATATAAAATATAGTGTAAATTTACTAGTTTTGCGGTGTATTCTTTGTTCATAGTAAATCGAGTGCTAATAATTTCTGATTTGTTCTGTATTATTTTAATTTTAGGACGAGATGATTGTTCAAGTCCTTTATTTGAAACGGATGGAACTACCAAAAAGAAAAAAGGGCCCGTTCCAAGGCAGCAAGAAGAACTTTGTCTAGTGTGTGGTGACCGAGCGTCTGGTTATCATTATAATGCGCTTACGTGCGAGGGGTGTAAAGGTAATTTAATTTTAGTTTGATTTATTATTATGCTCTGTGAGGAGCCAGCCATATGCTTCAAAAGTTTCAATACATTCAAACCAATTTAAACTTTACCTTGTGGTGAAACAATAGTTCAATATTTGTTCTATGTAATCGCTAAACAAATATTCTGGTTCGGTTTCATTTATCACTACTGTATTGAGTTTTAGCAAATGGAATTGTACGAAAAGCATTGCGTTACAGATTACATTTTACGTATCTTGTATCTATATATTATGTGTGACAGTATATAACTTTTTTTTATATGTATTGTTTATATTCTCTTAGGTTTCTTTCGTCGGAGCATTACCAAGAATGCTGTATACCAATGTAAATATGGAAATAATTGTGAAATTGATATGTACATGAGGAGAAAATGTCAAGAATGCCGACTCAAAAAGTGCCTCACTGTTGGCATGAGACCAGAGTGTAAGTCAATTTCTGAACCAAATGAAGTATTTCAGTGTAATAAATCGAGAATTTTTGATTGCATTTTAATAACTTAGCCACTGGTTTGTTGGCGCTGGCAATAATACTTTTTTTCTTGTCTACTTTTGTCAAATTAGGTGTCGTACCTGAGTACCAATGTGCAGTTAAGAGGGAAGCTAAGAAAGCACAGAAAGATAAAGAAAAACCTAATTCGACGACACTGTCACCTACCCCTACGACAAAAAATAATTTAAATCATATTCATGATGTGGATATGAAAGTAAGTATCGTTTATACACTGCTTCTAAACGATTGACCGATTCTAAGAAGTTAACTTCACTACTACTTACTCAGTACTTAGTTGTATATGATTGTACTCATTTTCGTGTATCTATGTTTGTTCACAGGAAGAAAATCGTGTTCTCACACCTAATACTACCACAAATTCACCTAATGGAAATTTTTTAAGCTGCTTGTCAAAAATGAATGGAAGGAATGGACGAAGTTTGAGTGTTGAGCAAGAAGAATTAATTAATCGTTTAGTTTATTTTCAAGAAGAATTTGAGCAGCCATCAGACGATGACCTTAAGAGACTTTCTGTAAGTTTTTTGAACAAACTTTCACAAAACTAACTTTCATCAAACGTCAAACATATTACCTACCTGTAACATTTCTAGGATTTGCATTTCATTATTTCATTGGTGTAAGTTACTGACTGAGTAGCTTTCTTGAACCTTTTTTTATATTTCTTTTTAAATGTATTACTATATTTCATTTGCGAGCCACAATCTCTGAGATTCTCGTGATCGCTCTTTTTTTCTCCCTATCACTTGCCCTATTTGTAATGTGCATCTGTAGCGGTAGTCCAAAGTAATTGTGTATTATATTTCCACTCTTTTGCACCTCGAAGGTCACCCAGTGCCAGTACAGTGCCAGTGTCAAATAAAACAAAAATAAAAAGTTTATTTAGCGATCAAGCACATGGTCGCTTCGGTGGGCACTGGTGGGGGGGGGGGGCACTTTTTACGTATTACTTTACTTGCAATGCTTTCTTATTTCCAAAAGTAACTGTTTTACAGTGTGTTTGTTTCAAGCTGTTACCTTAACTCATTTCGAACCTTAAGGTCTTAGCATTTCTCCCTTCTGCAAACTCGAATAATCGTGGCTTTACTCCAGCAGTCTCATTTTGCCTGGATTTTTTGCATGATAGTTCATCATAGTACCTACCTTTGCATCTGTCTTCTCTCGTCTTTTTAGCTGCTATGCAAAATCACTTTCTTCCCATGAAACATTGTACCTATTCTTCTCCACCTGTTGTACTGTACACTCTTTCTCTCTTGTTTAATCTGACATCTTTTTGCATCAACTATTTTTGACTTTTAAACTACACCAATAAAAATAAACACTCTGACTTTGATTGAGATATGAATTGAATTTGCTTTATCGAAAAACGAAAAAAGAAAAAAAAGATGTACTTATTTTGTGTTGTGACTTTCTTCTTTCACTATATTTTTCTTTTCTGTTAAAAACAAACGAAGGGCTTACCAAGTGAGGGAGAGGACGCATCAGAAGTCAGGTTTCGTCATATAACAGAGATGACTATACTAACCGTCCAACTCATCGTTGAATTTAGTAAAAGGCTCCCGGGATTTGATAAACTTGAACGGGAAGATCAGATTACACTTTTGAAGGTAAATGCTGTTTGATTTCTACTTATATTTATTTGTTTTTTTTTGTGTTTTTCTTTCACAATCATCCAGGACAATGTTACAACAGACCAGTTTGAGGATGTGAGTGAAGCGAAATTTAGACATATAACTGAAATGACTATCCTCACGGTTCAGCTGACCGTTGAGTTTAGCAAGAGATTACCAGGGTTTGATACCCTTTTGAGAGAAGATCAAATTACTCTGTTAAAGGTATATTACAGTTTCTCACGTCAACACATCTCAATTTTTTCAAATTGGAACCTCAGGTTGTTTGGATCCATTTAGTGGGATCCGTTCCAGTGCTGTGTCAACATTTTATGATCATTTTTATTAATTTTTTTAACTCTGTAACTCGATAATTGATGTACTAGGGTTGCCAGATCTGTATTAATTTCACTTCAATTGTGTATGCAAATATTTTTAGTATGGCTAATTTTTGGGTATTTTTGTTGTTCGTACTTTAAAATTTACAAAAGTATAAAGCAACTGGCAACCCTATAGCGTTCTTAATTATGAACTGTTAAGAACTGAACCCGGACTGACATTTTTAATCTAACCAACTTTGTCATTTTTTTTCCCTTTAGGCCTGCAGTAGTGAAGTAATGATGTTGCGTACAGCTCGTCGCTATGATTATGGGACTGACACAATCGTATTCGCCAATAATCAACCATATACCAGAGAAAATTATAATACTGCAGCCGTTGGGGACACGGCGGATCCATTATTTAATTTTTGCCGACACATGTGTACTATGAAAGTGGATAATGCTGAGTATGCTTTACTTACTGCTGTGGTTATATTTTCCGGTAAGATTTTTTTAAATAGTCTTTTCATTTGACTTTAAAAGGATTGATCGATCGACTACTATAGAAATAGAATCGTGCTAGCTTCGTGTACCTAATTTTATTCTTTGTCTACAATAGAACGTCCATGTCTACTCGAACCAAGGAAGGTGGAGAAAATCCAGGAGATTTATTTAGAAGCTCTTAGGGCTTATATTGAGTATCTGCATCCTGTTCGACCTGGTAAGTGAATCGTAAACCGTATCAGAAAGATGTTTTTTTTCCCCGAGTACTTTAAGAATCAGGTATATAATGTGTTCTTTTGGTTGTTTGTACTTTGTTACAGGAGTCAGCTTTGCAAAATTACTTGGTGTCTTAACGGAATTACGAACACTTGGTAACATTAATTCTGAAATGTGTTTTTCACTCAAACTTAAGAATAAGAAATTACCTGCCTTTCTTGCTGAAATCTGGGATGTGTCTGCTTGAAATTATCCAAATTCGTCTGAATTACAAAACTTCAATTTTTTTAATGATTTCTGTAATGATTGTTTTTTTTCTTTTTTTGATGTCGAGTTTTTTTTTTCAGACTCGATTCGTTTCTCTATGTTATATGATATGATAATCATTGTATATTTTTTAATTATTAACGTTACATCGAGTAGAGATATATTATATATATATAAATATACCTAGTTATATTAAATATGGAAAGATAGATATAGATGACTGTAAGCTACATAAAAAGTGCTCCTTAACTGCTAAAAATGATCACAACTTTGCTGAAGTAACGTACTTGTCGAAAAAGTAAAAAAGAAAAAAACTCTAAAAAAAAATAAAAAAAAGTTGTATATACTTATTAGAAAAATTGAGAAACATTTTTTAGATTACAGATACCGAAATAAAAGCATTATGATGGTCGTTTATGAAAGTACAACATGGACTTTGCTGTGTTTCGAGAGAAGAGTTTCCTTTCTGTAGAGTAGACGTAGACTGTGGCACCAAAAATAATTAGTTCGTAAACCTAGGTACTAGGTACATACTCTGTATTTTGACTTTGATAATAATTATTAGTTTTGTGATATTGTATTTTGTATTCTGTCTTTTATTCAGGAGTCAAGAGCCGTGTGGTAAAATTATGCATACATGTACAGCACCTATAGGACTATTGTTCCACCTCCTAATTATTAGTAAATAGACGTGTGTTCAAATTCCACACTCACATTTCCATCCGACGCTCATGTATGCCACAAGGTCTTGTTTTAATTTCATACGCTTGTTGGAATTTTAATGACGAGACATTTCAGATGTGCTTCCCAAGATGATTACATTTCATATTTTTTCGTTTCTCATTTACATACAATGAACGTCGTACTGGTCGTACATGTACCTCTGCTCTGCTCTGTCAAATAGAGTGTGTATGTACTACTACTACCTGTACTACTACTACCTACGGAGTATGTAATTTTGACTTTTGAAATTTGATTTAGCCCAAATCCCAGTGTGTTGAGGATTGAATAAATCAATCCTCGAGTAACTTGCAGTGTATACTTATTCTTATTTATGTGCTGAAACGTCTAATTGAGATTTTCGTCTTGGGATACCAGTGTCCATTGTGTGTACAGGAGATAGACATAAGTTCAGGCCACAGGATCAACAAAAAACAAGTAATTCTCTTGCGGTTTTGATAAAACGGTTGGTTGACCACGGCCAAATTGTCATGCTGCCAAGGCTTTGCTTTTATTCTGACTGGGTAGGTGGGTACAGCCACACTCTTACTTAGGTACTTTAACCTTTTTGGAACGGTATAGTAAGTCTAGTTTTGCCCTGTTTGAAAATGGTAGTTTATAGGTTTGCCCTTTTTAAAAGAGCTAGTTTCTTGTTTTGAATGTTTTTTAAAATTGTGGTCTTTAGTTTGGCCCTTTTTAAAAGGGCTAGTTTCTTGTTTTGAATGTTTTTGAAAATGTTGGTTCGTGGTTTTTAGTTTGGCCCTTTTTAAAAGTGTTAGTTTCTTGTTATGAATGTTTTTGAAAATGATGGTTTCAAGTTTTGACCGTTTTGAAAATGGTTGTTTCTAGATTTTACGTTTTTGAAAATGGTGGGGTATAGTTTTGCCCTTTTTAAAAGTTGTAGTTTCTTGTTTTTGAAAATGGTGGTCTCTAGTTTTGACCTTTTTGAAATGTAAATTTCTAGTTTGGAACAGTTTTTGAAATCCTTTTTCTAGTTTTGAACAGTTTCTAAAGGTTGATTTCTAGTTTTGTCCTTTTTCAAAGTGTTAGTTTCTTGTTTTGAACGTTTTTAAAAATGGTGGTTTCTAGTTTTGTCCTTTTTGAAAATGATGGTTTGTAGTTTTGACCTTTTTGAAAATGATGGTTTGTAGTTTTGACCTTTTTGAAAATGATGGTTTCTAGTTTTGCCCTTTTTGCAAAATGATGGTTTCTAGTTTTGCTATTTTTTCAAAATGATGGTTTCTAGTTTTGCCCTTTTTGAAAATGATGGTTTCTAGTTTCTAATGTTTTTGAACAGGTTAATTTTTCCTAGTTTTGACCGTTTTGCTAAAGTTTATTTGTAGAATAAACACACTTTTTTGTAAAACATTCTTGCCATGCTTTCCCAGTTTGGAAAAGGTTAAAACTTATTGTTAGGTAGGTAAATGAAATACTTGACTGTCCCGAGTGACAAGTCAAGCAAAGACTAGAAATCCTCCATTCCTTAATTTGATTCCTTCAGGTTCAGTTCTTCAGGTCATTCCTCAGGCGTGAGTTAAATAGTAGTTGCATAGATCGGGTGAGGGAATGTGATCTATGGTTTGGCTTAGATTGGTTTGGATTTTAAAAAATGTCTAGACCAAAATCCAGTTCAAAGTTGACCTCTGGTGATAC
>JAQFZC010006296.1:0-12708 GCA_034695205.1 Dicyrtoma fusca
GACTTTGGCCGATAATTTCATACTTTGGCCGATAACATTGGCCGATTACTTTGGCCGATATCTTTATGCCCATCTATTCTCCCTGCTACAACACACACACTCCACACTCATTCTTGTTCGCTCCATTTTTTATAGCAAGTCCCTTTGCGCTGCTTTTATACTCGTGTTCGATGCATTTTTATTCCCTATGATCCATTATTCCCAGTATCCCAGTCAACCATCACGTATGACAGGACGTGTGTACTCAATCCAGTGCCCGAATTCGGATCGGAACCCCTTGTCCATGTAACATTCCGGATCAGAACCCGGTCCGTCTTGACTGGAGAGCTAGAACATGAGATTCGGAGGAACAAATGTTGTAGTAACCGGGTAAGTTCCGTTTCAGTTCCTACAACTTACAAGTAGTGTATGGTATGCCTACTACGTCCTACGTACCTACATACTACTTAATCTATACCGTTCCTTCCTCAGATTTTGTCACATCCGTCCTTGTCCTTAGAATGCCCCTTGAGTTTTTCCTAATGAGCTCCGGTTCTCCGGTCAATTTCAAAATTTCAATAGCTTTCTATTGAGTATTAGGAATGTAGTTCAGAAAGAGCGAAAGAGCTGGGGTGGTAGGTAGGTACCGTGGTAAATTACTTTTTTTCTGCAATGTTTTTGTGTCTCTGTCGTTGGTGCATGATAAATGATAAATGAATGCCATAAAAGATTTACGCAGCTGTAAATTGCTGGGCTCTAGATGTCAATAATAGATTATTATTTGAGACATTGAGTGGTATGTAGTAGGTATGTAGTTTGTAGGTAGTAATGGTTTTACGTCGATATATTTATGTACCTAGATATTTTGGGCTATGAAGTTGAAAAGGTGGTTTATTATGGTGAATGGTTGATCACAAAAAATTAGCGTAATAGAGAAATTCATAAAATCGGAAATTAATAAGAGAGATGTTCTGAAGTGATTGAGAAAACAATACATTTTTAAATCCCGACAGGATGGCACTATAGATTCCGTCCTGAGTAAATTATATGGAATGGACTATAAAGCTCATGAGTGTGACATAAAGTAAATGAAATGTTGAACCCCCTAAAATGGGGTGACAATAAAAAATTCTCTTGAAAACAAGCTTTTTGGTTGCGAGTGACAGGGCTTAGGTATTTAAAACGAAGATTGACGTTGATGATGTGTACGTGATCTACAGAAAATAGTTGCAATGTTTGTCTTAGACTATTTAGATTGACGAAAGTAGAGTAAACTACATTGTTTGTGTAGACCAAGTCTAGTGGGGGGGAAAAATTCTGGACAGTGCAGTACAGTGTAGATCATGTTCAAAGTTCAAATCTTAAAAGTAGATTACAAAACAAAAATAGTGCCGTTTACCTCTGCAATATTGTTGGAGTATGCTTTATGTTCATTGCCTTTTTTGATTTAACTTTAATACAAGCTTTTGTCACATTTTGTAAATCATAAGACTCCAACAATTTAGTAGAGATGTCGTACGTCAAACTTTTCCTAGCCTTTTTGTAAGAGTATTATGTAATACACAATACACACTGTCATTTTACGTGGGCTTGGGCTGTACATTTCTTTGTAATGTTATTGCACTACTGCCCGTAACGAACGGTTTCTACTTGACATCTGTATGACTAATATTGTATCCTTACCGTGTTACGATACAATTGAAGTATTGCCCCTATATCTGGGCCAGGTATAATTTTTACTCTCTAACCTTATTAATATTACCCCCTATAAACCAGTTTGTTTAAACAGGGAATACTTTGACTGTACAGTAAGTTATAGTACAAATCGACCCTTAAGATGCAAAGTGGCGTACATCCAATTTTTGCTAAAAGCAAAGTGTGCTTTTGATCTGCATTATTTTGGCAAAACTATTTTGCTTTCAAGAGTTTCTGGATATACATAATCGGAATCTAAAATAATTTTGATAAACTAGGTAAACTGGTTGCCGCACATTATAAAAATATGTATCATATACATGCACACTTTTTTTAAAAAATGCAATATTATTGATTTTTACTAATTTAAAAGGTTTGTAAAAACACGATTTATTTATCCTTTTCTCAAACCATTCAAAACTTCGATGTACACGTACATATTAAAAACATGTGCAACAATTATACTTTTTCAAAACATGCAAAACTTAAAATGGTGAAATATTTAGCCTTGTTCCTTTTTTTGTCCGTAAGTGTGATTTTGCATCTTAACCTTTGGCCTCCGCGTCACTTTGCACTTAAGCCGTAAAGGATACGCGCCATTTCGCCTCTTAAGAAACGATATTTACCTTTCAATGCATGCAAAGTATGAACAATAATGGCATGCATGGATGCAATATTATGGAAGCACCTAGATACGGTTAGTACATAAATGTCAATGTACCGAATGCACGTAATCAAGCGCAACAACAAAATATACTAATATACCCAGCTAGTTACGTCAGTACATATAGAAGGCACTACAATTTGATTTTCGATGCTCGATGTTCGATCCATCTCATTTAATATTCTAATCGAAAAATCATTCAATAGACCTTTCGGGTGTCAGGTTGAGCAATTCCATAGTTCCAGAAACATATTTTAGTGTTTGGGACAGCAAGACCTTCTAGAAACGACAAGCAACCAAGGACTATAAATAGGAAGGGCTGTTAAGAGCTAAATCCACCATGCACGAAAAACTTGAGAATAAAAAGTGGGACAGTAGTCCCGGCACTCCACTCCATAGCATAGCCAGCATACCAAGTTAAGCCCTGGAAAATACATAATTCTTCTTCTAAGAAGTCCTATTTTCACAGTTCCGTGGGTGCATTGTGTGTGTCTGCAATTCTCCAAACAACAAGGGACTCTTATATTGTATGTTAGGACGTGCAGTGAAGGGAAGTATAATTTGCTCGTTTAAATCGTCGTGAAAAACATACTAACTATCAAATTTTATTGGAGAAGTGAGAAAAACTGCCATAAAAACTTTGAAATGGTCCACGTTCTATATTTACACATTTTTACCTTTGTAAAAAAAAACCAACTCGTGCATGTTGCTTTAGTTAAACACTTTGATTCTGTTAACACCCTAGATACCCAATTTCTTACTTTTTTAATAAAACTTCATTAACTCATTTTGGTGACACGTAAACATCTCTTGACAAATAGGCTGGTATGTATAAACCTTACATTTTGTCATACTCAACCTCGATGACAGTGTATGTATGTATGCTATAGCACTATAAAATGATTTCCATAATCTTGTGAGGCACAGGAGCACGGCGGAATCTTGTCAACACATGCAATTTAATTGAAGTACTTAACGAACGTCTTTTTTCATTAGCTATCTCAAGGGAAATTTAAATAACAAATACATAACGTTGTTGCGAGTGAATTTCTGGAGGTAGTACTTGACGTTAAGTGATGATGAAGTGAGTGGCGTTTTCATAAATAGATTAGGTAAGCTCTCGCTCTCTCTCTCTCTCTCTCTCTCTCTCTCTATCGTATACATTTATGTGTGTACCCTGCAGCGTGAAATGCGAAATTAATTTTTAAATGCATATCGTGGTTGAGGAGAGCAGAGGTGGTGTGTGCATTAGCAAAATACCAGTCGCAGGAGAAAAGCACCAAATATTTAGTTAGTGTCCGTACCTGCATTTTGACTTTAGCCCGTAGCCATTGCAAATAATATTACAGGCGACTTTAACAAACAGGCCCTACCTTATTTAACCGTCAAAGACGATCTATAAAGGGAATCCTGCAAATATTAAGTCATACTAATTAGGCCGCAGAAAGTTTGTGTAAAAAGGCAAAAATAGTTTTTTAACAACTGGGTTTAAAAAGCCAAAAAGTTTAAGCAACGTGTGGAAGTTTTAGGGGAGTTAAAGCATAACACCTACGTTTTTAAATAGTCTCAATACTGGAATCAATTTTTGATCAATCGTCCAAAAATGTACAGCATAACATGCAATTGAATTTTTCAAAAGTTATAATAAAAAAATACTCTTTTTAGAAACTTTGTTTTAACCAAATTCAACGAAAAGTAAAACAAGGTAGGTATGTACTGCTGCTTTCAAATTTTGTATGACGTCATATTTGGCAAGCTCCTTGTCTCTCGACAGTGGCAAAATCTTATGCTTAAATAATATTTTATTTCACAGCTCTGCGGGACCAACAGTTTACACCCCACAACACTACCACTAACAAACTCACGTAAAATCCAACATAACTTCTGTCAAAAAAACAAAGTTTCCAGCAGTGGGAACTTCTGTTTACCTTTCCCAATTGACCCCTTTCTCTTGATTCATGCCGGTTGAAGTTGTGGCTCTCATCTTCTTCTAGTACTTAACGCAGTCATGCTAGTGCAAACACAAATAACTTCAACTGCATAGTAAGCAAAACATACTACATGGGCAGATTACTATATAAACCATTAACTTTAAATGCAACCATCCGTTCTTTCTAACCAATCTTTCCACACTCATAACCACGGAATAAATCATGTCGTGGCTTGAGAAGCAACATGGTGTGTATCCAATAAATCTTAAAAACAAAATGTCTTATGATCTTATCCAATCCTTGTAAACTTTTGTGCATTGATATTTTGTCATATCACTTAAATGGAAAAGGGCTAAACTGTGATTTCACTTATTTCAAAAACTTAGGAAACGTTCCACTTTATGTATTTACTGAAAGTATCTTAACTCTAACAATAAGTGTATGTGTAAGGTGTAAGTAACTTTGAACATAAAAAGAATTATTGGCTTCTTGCCAGTTTGCTTCTTAGGTCAGGAAATGTACTGTACAAAGAAGGTCGGAAATTCGGAAATAAATTGACTTTTCTAGCTTATTGATAGTAAATAGATTGCTACAAGTTTTTTAAAATACTACTATATAAGGTACACTGCAAAAACGGCCTATTAAAAGTGAAGCATACAAACATTTGACACTCATTTGGAACGCATTGTAACCATTACAATGCTTCCTAGAAGTACTTCTTAGTTTCAGCCTTCACTTTTAATAGTTTTAATGTTTTTGGTAGAGTGTAATGCATACTAACTTTTGTACTGATGGGCAATTGAACTAGCGGACACTGAATATAATTTCCGGCCCAATTCTGACTGCGGCTACATAGATATATAGCTATGCTCTAGGTTGCGTCATTGTCTTACCCGCAAAATTGCAAAAACACAAAGTTATGCTCAATCTAGCAGAAACAGACGTAGCCTCAAGGAATCGAAACAGATTTCTATCTGTAAATTTGGTAAAGCATAAGTTTGCATTCTCACTCCGGTTATGATTCTGATTCTGATTTTGCGATGAATTTTGCAATCTCTACAATTTATAATAGTCTACTATACACGAGCTCAGGAGACTTGAGACCCTAGACAGTATGTCATAGTAATACAATTAATATTCCAATTAGGTAGGCAGAAATTCCCGAATTCTGGGAATTGGTAGAAGTAAAGCGTATAAACTTTGAAATGAACCATCGCATCTTCACATCCCATCAACTATCATTTTCTCTTACGCTTTCGCTTTCCCTTTGCATTTGCCTCAATAGGAGTCAGTAGTGAAAGTAGAAACACTCGAAGCCGTCACAACTGCTACAAGCGTATAATTTATTTTAATTAAAGTATATATGCCATCAAATGTATCATTTTACCTATACATCCTTACGGAGATACAAAGTGGCTTATCTTGACTACGGAACGATGCGCTGGTGCCACGGAACTGGGTTTTGAAAAGATGCAAAAAGTCATACCTGCATTCTTATGAAACGATACAAAAATAAATGATTGATTTTCAACAGTACTGTTTATAAGTGTTCCGTTCCATTTGAATTATGTTGCTTCTTAAGCCACGATCTTTTATCTGTATAGAAAAGATACAGACTGTCCACCCGCTTGCTTTCCATCAAAGAAAGTTTTAACTTTTGCTAGCGTGGTTTCCAAATTTTGCTATAGTAGTTTCTGTATTATACCTACATGGTCTATCATCCATCCATAGAAAGAAAGGGAAAAAAATAGATTTCTCGAGGGCATTGTGGATACAACAAAACAAATAAATGAAACAAGACAAATACGGATGCAAACCCAAACACACAGTAATAAGAAATGCTGAGGCGAAGCACAGGTACTACCTATGTAGGTACGTATTCAGAGGCATTTCCTATTTCCTTTCCTACCAACTAAAGTAAACTTTTGTTATTGTTTTTTTTTCTCAGTGGAGTCATTAGCATTAGCATAGACATTAGATATTTTTCATATTCATTTTATATTTCGCAGAAAGCAAAAAAGACTTAGTATACAGCTACACTCATAGGTGTATATATCATTGCAAAAAGTTTGTCTATACCACGTTTAGCTGATAGTCCACAAACTCATTATGATTATGATATCGCTCATCAGTATCAGGCTGTGTACTTCTGCTTTGATTTGTTTTTTTGCCTATCTGCGCTCTGTCTACGAAACTTAAATTAGAACCGAGCAGCAGTCGATTTTAGCCTTTCCCGTTCTAGTCTCTCTCCATCTCCACTGACTGCTAAGATTCGACATCCAATTTCTCATGCTATGGAAAAAGTAAGTAGGCAGGTACTTATACTTATGTATAACAGCGGCGTAAGCAGCTACATACCTGTATGGCCTGGCTCTGGCTCCAGGTAGGCGCTATTCTTCACTAAAAATTATGAGATTTTTCAAAAATGCCTTTAAAATTTACAATTATTTGTCTGTTCATCTCTCAACTGAAATTTCCCAATTCCTAAGCTCAGAGCTGCTCACGTGATTTCATTTTTTCCTTCAGAAATTTGCAATCTGTAGAAGAATAGGTACTTCTCAAGTCGTCCCAGGTTAAAAAGTTTAAATTAAAATACATAGATGCAGCCTTGCCTAATATGAGACAGTTTTTCCAGTTCCGCCCCCACTTTTACTTCCGTACTTTCCATCCATCCAATTCCCTGGAGTATGCATGCCGTTCCTGAGTTGGTTGTTTTGTGGGGACTGCGTATACTTTTTTAGTCATCTTCCGAATTCAACAATGGTTCCCTTCAAAAACTCATGCAGTAGTACTTGAACTAATTTGAAATGGAAAGCACCTCAAAGTTCCAAGAACCAAGTTGACGTCGCTCACTACAGTGCAGTGATGAGTGTGGTCTTCCCTCCATGGATCTGTAAGTAAACTAGTAAACTGTGTAGGCGAGATACCATTGGAAATTGTAATGGCTCTTCATCCACTTCTTCTAAGGGGCATCCATAAATTAGTCTTGAACTAGTCAAAATGTTGAAATCACCATCCACCCACCCGTTTAGTGTAAACTGTGTACCAACAGTTTTGATTGGAATGTATAGCACTATGTACTGGTCTAAACACCCACCCCCTTCTCCGTTCCTACAAACGCAATGTGTGGATGCCTCTCTCGATAGTGATGCTCAATATATTCTCATTGTGTAGGTACCTAAGTATCTTCAATCCCTGACTCTGACTTTCTCCTTCCGCACAACTTTTTAACAGTGTTTAGTTTAGATACTGTACACTTGAATTCGACCGGTTACAAAAGACGCAAAATTGCCGGTTTCCACAAAAATGGTTTTTACGTGCTTTTTAAATGGGAGACAGAGCATGTTTTAAATGCTATTGAAAAATCACATAAAACTTGGGTACTCTACTGTTTTTGAAAAATCGTTTCCAATTTAATTATCTCTCATATAAACTACTACTGCATTGCAAGCTTATTATGTTTGTAGCTTCAAAAGGATGTTGCAGTGTACATATGTACATACGTGGAAACATTTCTTTGAGTAAAAATTGGAGACAATTTGGTTTGCTTCTTCAGTAACTACCAGTCTTTGTATGTGCATGTATGTAGATTGTGTAGATACGGAAGTATAAGTAAGATAATGATATTTAGAAATTCCGAGACTGTGATTGTACTTTCCTCGTTCCTACCCAACTATATATACACATACACGTATCTGCATTGAAACATATACGTATCTCCTTAAGTAGCGGAAAAAATGACTCGTCTCCCACAAACGCCGTGGAAAAAAAATCCTCGTCGACCCAAATTGGCTTGAGGTTTTTTTCTTTTTTCCTAATATCGCATCGCATCTCATCCAATCCATGAACAAAGGCTTGGAAGGCCTGAGTTGGAAGCCGGAGTTTGTGAGATGAATGGGATGTACATACATAGGTGGATGATACAGAATATAATATGTTCAAATAATACCAATAGACGTCACAGTATTCAAGGAAGAATAAGTAGACCGTTCCTACTCTACGAAGAACAAGAACAAAATAAATACGTCAGCCATCATTTATCCATTTCATCATTTCTTTACCCGTCTTCAAAGGCTCTATGCCTGCTACATACACAAATAGGATTAAATTTTACTTGTAAATAAGTTGCGGGGAGTTAGACAGTCGAATTTATCATTAAATTTTGTCCATTGTATTCTTATTTACCCGTGGAGACCGTAAGATATGAAATGGATACGTACTCGAACCATTTTCAGGCAAAACCCTCGAGATGGATGGAAAGCAAAGCACAAGCCACCACGACCGCAACACAATCGCTATGTACTTGCAAAGCATTCAAAAGATTGAGTTATACAGATATTTAATGAAGAAACGCCATGTAAAAAATGTATAACATTTGCAAACCATGTAAACCAGACAATTTACCCCTGTTCCAAAATGGACATTATTTAATTGTGTTATTTGCGCTGTAGATAAATTGTGTTGCTTCTTCAGTGAGTTTATTTACTCTTAAAATCTGGTATACTTACTTACCTCTGTATCTGTAATCAACATCAACCTCAGGCTCATTCAATTTTCAGATACCGTGGATTCCTCGTGGAGCCCCATGTAGCTATCATTCATTTAATTAGTTTCTATTCATTTACCTTGCGATAGATAGAGGCTGAAGCTTTCACACACAACCACACACACACACACAGTCACACAAATAGACAAACAACACAATCAATTCCCAGCTATTAGGCATTCTCATCTCCACTGACGACGGCCGCCAGCATCATTACAACCTCAATTCAGTTCCATGAGTACCCAATTTAGTTTGGCATTCTTGATAATGATATTGTTCGTCACTCCATGTGCACTTGAGCTTGAGGTACTTCTCTTTTGCCTCTGATTATTGTGGCTTTGACTTTGATTTCCATTTCCATGAAACGACATACAGAACGATCCTATTATTTCATTATTTCGTAATTCATCTCTTATGAGCAGAGATGTTGTGATACAAACTAGCAGCAGGCAGCAAAAGGACAATTTTCGGGAAATTATTGAACGACAGTATGGAAGAGTTAATAAAATACTAAAAATAGAACATTTTTCTAGGGGTTGTTCTTCTACAAAGCGATATCCGGAAACTTGGCCCACAAACACAAAAAAAAGTAGAGAATTTCAAGTCAAAGCATTTTCTCTGCTTTATTGTCATTCTTTATATATTTTTTTTCAATTTTATCTCTTGAAACCAAAACCCGTCTTGGAATTGACGCAACCACAAAAGCCTCGGCGTATCCAGTTACTGTAAGCTAGGTACTATGCTACTGATCAACGTTCTACTATTACCTATATGAGCGATGCGATGCTGACTTTGAAGTATTTTTGAAAAATAATTAGGCTTTTTTCATATGTACATCTGAATAGAAAGCATTTCCCGCACCCGCTAATTTAGTGTAGCAAAACCTGGTCTGTCGACTAGTATAATTTTTTAT
Source organism: Dicyrtoma fusca (assembly GCA_034695205.1). Classification (NCBI taxonomy): domain Eukaryota; kingdom Metazoa; phylum Arthropoda; class Collembola; order Symphypleona; family Dicyrtomidae; genus Dicyrtoma; species Dicyrtoma fusca. The sequence continues at coordinate 9,729 of JAQFZC010006296.1, forward strand.
TTTAATTGTTCAATAATTAATTCATCGTAGGTGTTACTCTGTTTTTGACAGGTACCTTTCTTTGACTGGTGGCCAGCTCTCGCCCATTCACGGTTACCTACCGCGTGCCTCTGACTGGTATACTGACTGGTCGGTACATACATACATGCCTGACAGCTAGATGTCGATTTTTTCGTAAATTATCTCTTCGATGACACTTTCCAGGAAAAAGTCCAAGCGTTTCTTTCCCTATGCAGCCAAGGTCATACCAAGGTCAGGCCTCCTGATAGCGTCAACTGGTAGGATGCTGTCAATCATTCTGAGGGCGTTCTGAATCAGAAAACTTCTTCGAATGAATCGATTTATTTGTGGGAGGGCATTCTAGAAATTGAATGACTGAAAGATATATATCTACCCCTTAATTCATTTGTACATACTATAGGATCGTTTCGACATTTTGAACCAACTTATCGTTTAAATTACTCATTGCCAAAGGTTCAAGAAGTGAAAGTTACCTAAAGGGCAATACTACCAAAAAGTTTTTATAAAGCACCTACCTTCAAAGTAGTAAATAGGATACCAGTACCAGCAATTGAAAGGCTGCCTTTTTAGGATTAACGGCATTACCAGAACATTTCAAGCGTGTTTTTGACACGGGTTGTGGATCATTTTTTGTACGTACATTGTTCATTGTACTGTATTAATCTATGTAAATCGTTTTGTGAGTTCACACTATGTGAGAATTTTAAAACACCTTTGAACTACAACTTTTCCAACGTAAGTTTTACTTTTTATAACTGGCCCCTGATTTCATTCACACTTTTAACAATCGTTGAAGTTGAATGAATACAAAAAGTTAAGCGTGGGCTTCCATGTGAAATCAACGTTAATCCCTGTACAAATGGTACACAGGATCAGTTACATAAAGTTATTTCAGTCCTCCTCTGTATCTCTGAAAGCACATTTTTGAATAGGTTTAGTGGGAATGTACTGTGATAAAGTTTTTGTCAGCTCTAAAACTTTTGTCCAACTAGTGCTGAATGAAATTTTGAATTTTAGAAGTGAACACCCTTGTAGCCTATAGTACCTGCTTTGTCTAAATCTGTCTAGTGTACACTACAGATTAATTTGTTGAGATTTATTTCAGTTCGTAATTCAACTTCACTTGAGTGCAGTGTCCTATCCCCTGGTGAAACAAATCAAGTCAAAGTTTGACTGTGGTATTCGTTATAAACCCATGTTTTTATCTGTAGGGCAAGTGGGAAAGTTGCAATTAAACCCTGTTTCTACAGTCATATATTTTTCATTTTCATTTACTTGTTTGGAAAGTAGCTGTCTTATCATCTGTTAATTAAAGAAAGCGTAATTTGTTTCGTAGGATTGTTTGTTTTTATGGTAAATCAAGATTTGCGATAGGTCCCTATAGCACAGAGTGTAGTCAGTGTTTTTCTTCCGTTGATGGCGGTAAAGTGTTCGTCTTTTTTTATAGTTACTACTGTAAATTCTTTGGGCTCAAAATCAAAACCCTTAATGAACTACAGATTAGTAGTAAAGATTAAGCATAATTATAATGCCAGCAATCAGATAATAATAATAGTTCAAGCAGCACCAGAGCCACAACATAAAAGGGCCTCAGCAGCATTTTAAGCATTCCGTTGCACAGCGATGTTCATGGGCAAAGATTTTTGTTGACAACAGATCCTATGTACGTTTCAAGCACGTGCCTAATTCCCTTTATATGCATAGCTACACAGAGCTGCAAATCTACTAGTTCAAAAAATAAAACACTCGACCAAAATACACATTGTATTTCTTACGTATGAATATACCTAGGTCTTTTTAAAACTTCATGCTTTTTCCAAAAAACGAATTCCCAAAAATGTAAAACGCTTTATATAATTGTATATTAGATTTTAAATGCGATTAACTGTTGACTGTCAAATAAGTAGTTCCCCCTTTTCGTAACTGCGAAAATTGTCAACAGAACCAGGGTTTTTATAGTACGTAGGTAGTACGAGTTATTTACATACATTGCAGGTAGAATATTATTGCCCTATCGGACCAACTCTAAAAGTACGTATGCAAACTAAAGGCAATGCAAACTCCTATAGTCCATTAAATTTGCGTCTGCGAAATTGAGTAGGTAATTGAGAACTGGGCGGTAGGGCGGGAGTGAAAGTCCAAGTCGAAAGTACTAATATTAATGCAGCTAATGCTAATGCATAATAGTAATAGTTAATAGTAATAGCATGGAATTATCTACACTGTCGCGTTCTAGCTCTCTCTCTCTCTCTGGATATATATTTGCATGGATACCTATACACAATACCTTGTTTCACTTTCAGAGGGTTAGATAAACGAAGGATTATGATTTTAGGATAAGGATTCAGCAGCAAAGTCAAGTCAATGGACCTAAAGTATGAGTGAGTGATATGAAAGGTAGGTACTAGGATTTTAAATGAAAGTTAGTAGCTAGAAGTGTAAAGTGTACTAGGTACTCCTTAGATACTTTTACTCAGACCTGGGCTATGTACGCCGTTATCTTTTATTTTTATCTGGAGAAAGTAATTTCGAATGGACCTACCTACGCCTATCTGTAATACGGGCAGAGCCCGAGTAAAAGTTCTTCTATAGCCCTCTGCAAAATAAATGTAAAGAATAACAGAACTAGGCCTATATGCTCATGGGTTTAGATTTATGAACTTAGCAATGCAGTGGAGTACGTAAAAAGGTATTACTATTACTTTTAGGGACCTTGCAAATAATACGAAGTGGCATAGAAACTATTACTGATGGAAATATCTACTATTGCTTTCCTTTTAAAGTGAAAGTTTCCTATTTAAAAGAAATGTTTTAACCTATTCGAAACTGGGAAACCATGGAGAGAATGCTTTACAAAAGTGCTTAATTCTATAAATTAACTATTTCAAAACTGTCAAAACTAGTAAATAACACTTTTTCAAAACTGTCAAAACTAGTAAATAACACTTTTTCAAAACTG
>JAQFZC010006297.1:0-12706 GCA_034695205.1 Dicyrtoma fusca
TATAGAATATCAATACAGATAATTCACAATTTCATTTCTCGCTCTATTCCTTATCATTTAATTACGCAATCTATAATTATATGGTGTACTTATCTCTATATGTACACATTCTCAAATTGTCAACTGATAGCGTAAGTATTCTATATTCACAGAAACGAAAAACTATTTATGTAATTAATTACAATAATTACCTACTGTAATAATTATAATATAATTAGACATGCCATACACTTATTAACGCGTGAATTATCTTTTCATTTATGGTACTTACACTCAATTTGTAATATTATTTTCTACACGGTTTCTCTCTGTCTCACTCAAGCATACAATTTAGTCGTAATTACAAACAATTAACAATAATTACTATTTCTTTCTACGCATATAGTTTAAATATGTACCGGTAGTTCAAATATTAATCTATAAGTTATATATATATAGCTAATTTTCCAAGTTATGTACACATGGAAAAAAACTTTGAGAAAACCTTAGAAATAGGATTTAACTTGTAAATTTTAATTAATAGCTACTTTATTAGATTACACATTTTACACACACACACACACGGGGCATACACGTAGGTAGTTAAGTCATATTTCGAGCCGAGCTATTCCATTTTTAACAGCGACCTTTGCTTGGTTTGTTATAAAATTCATTCTTTTTTCATCTCACACAATTTCGGAAATTTTCCAAATTATATTTCCCCTTCTATTTTCAGGATTTTTTTTTGCATTTAGTTTTTCTAAGATGTCACAGGTCTAATAATTTATCACTACAGTCTCAGATCAAGTGGACAAGTTCCAAGTTTAACTGACAAAGGTAATGCCAAAGTCAACGACCATATATCAATCCTTATTATATTTTAAGTAGTGTATAATAATAATAACTAATTATTATCAGTAGTGGATTACTTGTTTTCCTAGATTAGCATAATTTTAGTTATCTTACAAACCACTTTACCATACAAATACAAAGTTGAGGAATACAAGTTAGATCCCAATAACTTTTATGATCGAAATAGATTTTTGTGTTTTGAAGTCCGTGCGGTTCTATTTTACCCACATATTTTTCAAACTCACTCATACCTTCAATATAACTAGTACACAGTAAACTAGCGGTACGAGTTTTTAACTAGTATCATACTTACCTAGTTACATTTGTTTTGTCTTTATTTTCCACATATTTCTAAATTCAATGCTTTCAAATTTGAACAATTACACAAAATTCAGTAACTGAAGTAGTACTACTCCTGATCCTGACAGTTAATGTTACTTCAGGATATCGCTCCCTAATGTGGCAACAAACAGATTTAGATACATTACGAAGAGTATTATGAGTGAGGACACAGCAGGCTATATCGGAAATACAAATTTTGAAAACCTGCACTTTAAGCATTTACCAAATAAATACAGACATGGAAACTTCATTTTAAAGAAGATTCATTGTATGCCTCAATGAGTGACATTTGCAAATAGGGTAAAATCTGATAATCATTCAAATTCCTACTACCCTATTAAATTGTCGCTACAGCAGGCTAAAAATCTGCTTCTAATGTATACTATAAATTGCAACTAGAAAGTCTAGTGTTCAAACGCAATGTGTAAAAAATAGATAGTGAAGCGTCGTGTTGTCGCATCCTGATTAGCATTTTTAAAAACAATTGGGTGATAATTGTTAAATCATTAATAAAGTAGACAAAAGCTACAAATAGTAACACCCTTCTTACTTTTACATGACATACGCAGTATCCAGTTGAAATGTGTAGAGTATTTTTTTACATTAAAGAAAAAGAAACATATACATATATTGAATTAAAGTAAGTATTTGAAAACGACTGATCAATATGATATGCACATTCAATGACAGTCAAGCAACTCAAACTTTAAGAAGTATTGATAACTGTGCTGGAGAAACAACACTGAACTTACTAATATTTTAATTCTTAACGGTATCATATATTTCAACTCATAAATTGCTGACAAGTGAAAGTGCTAAACGTATGTGTACGTTATTGTATTGTATAAGATGTTCATATAAAATCCACAGAAAAAAAATTACAGAAATGTAAATACATATTAATATTATTTAAGTACAACAACCAAGAAAACCCAAAAATGATTATTTTAGGTAGAACTATAATATATTCGCAGATGACTGGACTGGACCTGGCCATTTGACAATTTGGCAACTTGATTGAATATTAAGAAATACAATAAGAAACTACATATTAAAATTCACAAAACATGTCCACCGATAACGAGTCTGAGTAGGTAACCGTGCTAAACAATACGTGATATACGTGAATAGAAAAATTTCAGAAAGCAAGTCATGAAGCTGAGATTAATTACTTCTTTTCATTGGCATTTTGAATTCCGCTATTTATTTCATAAAAACAATAATTTGTTTTTGTAGCAAAAAAAAATGCAAAAAATTGCAATAACGTTTTTTATGACAAATTCAATATTTTTAGTTAATAAAAAAGGGAAAAAGTAAAGTACTTTCTAAAAAGCGCACATACTACTACAAAGTATACACATTAAACTAGAGAATTATTTTCGCTTATTAGGTTATTCTATCAACTCGTACTCTTTGTTAAGTATGTGTGTATTATCTGAAATTATACTGTATGATTCATCTGTCCGCTTCTGTCACTCCGGTCCCTGCTCTTGGAGCAGGAGCTCTTGTTGTTTTTCCTTTTGCTTGTTCATGAGCTTCTCTCTTGCTTTTTGACGACGAGCTTCACGACATTCGGAACAAAACCATTTGCCCTTGGGTGGAATGAAGATACCGACACATTCGAAATGAAACCACTTGTACTGACAATCCTTTCCATCACAGCCGATCATCTGAGACACATAGTCGTGAGGAGACTGACAGAAGCAATAAAGTTTCTCATCGTATGCTTCAGTCGCTTTCGCTGCTGCTTTTCCTTGTTTAGCTAATGCCCCACCAGTCACCTTCTCGACTTTCCCAGCTGACTTTCGTCCCCTAGGGGCTCGTTTGTTTCCAGCAGGTGAAAGCGTACTGTCTTCCGCCGCAGAAGGATGAACAGCGTCCAGATCATCCAGAGGAACGGCTGCCGCCTTTCCTCCTGACTGATTTGCCTTTCCTCTGTGCCCACCCTTGGCCCCCTTGAGGAGGGATGAGGCTGGAGGGGTTGTGGCAGCATTTGGAGGACCACGACTCACCGTAATTGTGTTATGTTTCGTGCCACTTGTCAACGAAGTTTTAAACATGGGCACGGAGCCATTTCCAACATTCCCCTCTGATTTTACACTTCCCCCAGAATTCACATTTCGTTTAAAAATGAGCGGTTTGATGGGTACATTTCTAACCTTCAGTTTGGACTCTGAATTCCCTCCTTTCACGGAATACTTGACTCTTTCCCTTTTAGCCTTAGGTGGAGGTGGCGGTGGGGTTGGAGGAGGAGGTGGTGGAGGGGGACGAAGTTCTTCTAGATCATCAACCCCACGAACGAGTTTCAATAAATACTTTTCGTTTCCCATCATCCAGATTTTATCAACTGGGAGTTGAACCGACCCAATTACTTCCGTCAGCTGCTTCTTATGAAAAATTTCTTCAGATCCAGAGTCATCGGTTTCTAAATCTGATTCTAAAATATAAGGTTCTTCCGGTTCGGGCTTGACATCCTCCGGATTCACTGGAACATTTTCCGATCCAGCGGCTCCGTCAATAATGGCTCCACCAGCTTTTCCTAATTTTAAAGTCATCTTAGCTACTTTGGCCCTCTTGTTTTTTCGAACTGTGGGCGGCTTTGGTGGTTTTTCCTTTTTGGGTTTAGGTAATTTTCCATTGTTAACTATTTTGACGGTGACGGGATCTTTCTTGGGCGATGGTAGAGGGAGAACAGTCTTGATTTTGGGAATTACTTTAGTTACCTGCTTTGTAAGCTTCTTAGTCTTCTGTTTCTTGGAGTCAAAGGACTCGTTCGGTGAAGTTTCAGAGTCACTGTCTTCAGAAGACGACGAGGAGGAGCTACCCGAACTGGAACTTGAACAAGAACAATTACTGCCACAGCTTGAACAGCTTGAAGAGCTAGAACTTGAACTCGATGAGCTTCTTGATCTTCGACGTTTCTTCGGAGACGATTTTTTTGGTGAAGGTTTTCTCACTTTCAATTTTTTTGCTTTTCCAGGAGATGGACTTTTGTTTACACTTGATGACGTCACTTCTCCACCTGGCCTAGTAGCATGGCCGTGAAATAAATGTCCGGGTCCAAAGCTGGAAGCTGGTGATGAGGATTTACGTTTCCCGCCAACATTATTATTAAACACGGGCGAGCAGTAATCGTGCTCGTGTTGAATCGAAAAAAGAGCATTCTCCTGGATAATGTGTTCGGGTAAATGGTTTTCTTCAAATGTGGGGATTTCTGGAACACTAAAATCAAAATCGTCCAACGGGGGTAATAACGGGGACATGGACCCAAAATCGTCCCCATTCTTCATTTTATCGCCACTGCCCAAAAGACTGGAACTAGATGCTGCCATGTCCAGTGAAGATAAAACTCCAACGGTGGACAATGAATCTGCCATGTCGAATCTGTTCACCCCATCTGTACAAAAGTAATATTTGCATTTCAATGCTGAGCTTTTTAATAAACAATCAAACTTTCGATTTTCAACATTCCGTAATAATGCCTACCGTCAATATCCATGGAATTCGGATTTTTGGTGGAACTATTCAGTGACGGCGCGGCCAACAAATTCCCAGTAGAAGCCCCTCCTTCACTCCCACCACTCATAACCAAACTGAGGTCCATGTTGTCCAGGTTCAATCTAGGAGACGAATTTGGTGAAGGGATGTCATCTTTCTTCAACGGCGGCGATGAAAACAACGAACCCAGCATAGGTTCTTGATTCCCGTTATGATTCGCAGTACATAACGAATCCATTTCAGTTTTTGTATTTTCGGATCCAGGAATATTACTTCGGTCGTCTTTTGCCCCCACTAGACCTATACTAGAGAAGGCTGTTGATGCGCTATTTCCCACATTTTCATTGTCTGAGTCAGACTCATCTTCAGATAAATTAGGCCCTTGGATCTCGGCAAGATTGAATGGCTTTGCTACGGGAGGTTCTGGCTTAGATATTTTCGTGGGCATTGGAATTGAATCGTTTGAATTGGAATTAGTGAGGTCCACATCAGGAGCTCTTGAATTTTCCAAAGGTGACTCATGTCCTCGTCGTTCGTCAGTTATATGTTTTGTTTGAATGGTAAGTTTAATAGGAGTCAATGGAGAATCACTGACAGTTTTATTGCCGAAAGACAATGGGTAATCACTCGCAGATATGTCATTGTCTTCAGAGGCGATATGGGGAGACGACGACGCCGTCACGGGTTCAGCTGTGTCAGCACTATCATCGTCCACAAGATCCATAGGAGTTACTTCACCGTTCAGCTCTGATTTTGAATTCCTCAGTTGTTGTGTTTCTATAAAAATTTAGAAATAATACAACCCAAATGTATAGACAAAACTTTTGCAAAGACTGACTGTTAAGCGACCTCACCGCGAATGTACTTACTGGTCACATACTATGTAAAACACGCTAATAATATCAAACCTCTCTCCAGCATTTGACTATCATAATAATTACATACCGGCTTCTGACCCATCTCCAAAAGGAAGTTCCCCATTTTTTGACGGTGTTAATTCTGTAATCAAGGATGATTCGTTGGACAACTTTTTACTTTTGTCTGCTTTTTCCGAATGTTCAGCTTCTATGGGTTCGATGGACTCGTCACCGTTAATAACAGGTTGCTCAACATCCATACGCTCTGCTGTTGTTTCACCACCAGGTTCATTGAGATCAGATGATGGTAAGTACTTCATCAGTTCATCGTCACTGCTCGGAAGCTGAACCCGATCCTGTTCTGTCTCTTCATTAGGAGTCTCAGTCTCGCCCTTCAACCCATCAGTTGTAAGCGTTGTTCCTGATGTCGTGGCTAACTCATCACCAGGGCTACCCTCAGTAGTTGGAAAAGATTTGACATCACTTTCACCTTGTTTCTGTTCATCTACCTTTTCCACTTCAGGTGGAGGTAGTGCTGGAGGAGGAGGTGGTAGTATTGGGGCAGGTGCTGGAGGGATTTTCACATGTACCGTTTCTAAATGTTTCTGAAGTAATTTTTTAGAAATGAATCTTTCTTGACAACTAGTCTTTGGACATCTACGCAGTTTCTCTCCCGTATGTAATCGTCTATGAACGATGAGGGCCTTGGGTCTTGTAAAATACAGTCCACACACATCACAGGAGAAATACTCGGATGGAACACAAAAGTGGTAAATATGAGGCCATTTTTTCTTCAAACACTTCGAGCAGTCTACACTCTCCGTTCCATGTTTCCAAAATAAATGTGTCATGAAATTGGGCTTGGCACAATATGACAAGTTGCATTTCCAACAAAAGTGATTTAATTTATGCTTCTTCATATGGTGCTCTAATTCCTTTTGTGTGGAAAGCGTCTCTAAGCACAACTCGCATTTGTTATGGTCTTTTCGCAAATGCACCATGTAGTTAAAAAAACCCGGTAGAAGCTGATTCTCACAGATACTGCACTGGTACCTGCAAATAAATAATAAAACAAAAATTAGACATACTAACTAAAATTGAAAACAAGAGGTTTTTCCATAAACTGGATAGTTCGGTAAATACATAAAATGAACAAGGATTTAATTTAGAAGCATTTATTACCGCAAGCCAACCGTTTCTTCGGAGTCACCCTCCTCTTCCTCTATCTCCTTTTCCTTCAAACTCAACGGTTCTGGAGTGCCCAAGCAAAGATGAGAATACAAAGCACCCGCAAACAGAAAACGGCCTTTGCACATTGTACATTTCATAGCAACTCCCCGATGGGTTCGTCGCCAATGAGGGAATAAATTTTTCTGTGACTCCGTTATGAAACCACAGATGAGACACTCGCAAGGGATTTCACCGAATTCGCCCAACATTTCACCGGTAAAAGTATAAACTATACTTTGCGATCGGAATACTTTTTCAAGAAGTGTTAATTTGAATACAGTCCAATTTAAGTCTAGAGGAACGTCATCAGCTTCCAGCTCTTTTTGTTGGTCTTCCGTTAAGGAAGGCACACACGGAATCTCCGTGGAAGATGATGAATCCATTTTCCCCTCATTTTCTTCACTTTTAAATTCATTTAATACAGACAAAACTTGGGTATCCATTTCGCTCTCTTGGATCGATGGTAACACAGAATTATTGTTGTTGTTCTCGTTTAAAACGGCGACTTTCGTATCGTCTTGATTCGCACTAGTGCTATTACATTCAGCACGTTCAGGTTTTTCAACATTTGGTAGGACTGATAATGCTGTTTGATTTTCAACAGGCTCCGTTTTATTTTCTTCTACACACCGGTTAGTAAGTGGGCAAGGGGAATGAGGCTTTTCTAAATTGTCTTGTTCCTTGATATCTTTGTCAACGTCCATACTTTCAACCCCCCGGCCAGATTCTGTAGATGCTTTTCCAGTTTCTGTACTTGTATTTAACACTACGTTTGTTACACTTTGCTCAACATCGTCCCTTTGTATGTGCGCTGAAGCAGATGTTGTTTTACTTTCTACACTGCTCGTACTGGGCTTAGAATTGTCACTTTCACTAGGGTTATCTACATCAAAAGGCAACACTGACAATGGGGAAAGGCTATTACTAATTACTGGAGTAATAGCCGACGTCTCTTTTATTTCTGAAGCATCACTGCATTCACTTTCCATTGCTTCCTGTTTAACAACCACTGTTGGATCCACATCGAGGTCATCTGCAGCAGGCTCAGATTCATTCACTTTTAACGTACTGTTTTCCCCGCGTTCTTTCCCAGCTGGATTTGTCTCGCAAGAAACAGAATTAGCCAATTTACCCTTTAACGAATCTTGACTTGGTTCTGATTGATTAGTCGTTTTAGAAATGTCTAGGTTTTCAGATTCAAGGTCAGTCGATGCTGTTAAATTATTAAGTGAGCTTGTTTCTAGCTTTAAGTGTTCTGTATCCTGATCTTCGTTTTCCTTTTGATTTTCTTCCGATTTAATTGGAACCAGAGAACTCCTGGAATCTGTGATAGGGCTGAATACGGGAGCTGATGGGGTTTTTCTGAGTACTCGGAGATCCCACGAATGTTTTGAAAGCATATGAATCACAAGTTGTCTTTTGTCAATTCGTATCAGTCTCACTAATTTACAATAGGGGCAGTCCACAGAACTTTTGAGAAGCATATCATTTAAAATCCCAACATCTGTCCTACCATTTAGACTGTAGTTGACAATAAGTTCATAAGAAGGTAGCTCTTGAGGAGGGGGATTTAGGGCAACGGAATCATCACCATTAAATGTTTTTTCGGGATTGTTAAGAATCTGTTCTTCCTGTTGCTTTAGAAGTCTTTGCTGCATTTGTTGCTCATTGAAAATCCGGTGGAAATATTCCAGCTTATCAGACAATTCACTGATAAGAATCCCAAGTCTTTTGTCATCATTCTCCTCCCGAAGTAAAGGATCTAATTTATCTTCTTCGTCCTCTTCCTCCTCCTCCTCTTCCGCCTCCGTCTTTGGGACAAGGGAGGAGACGTCGGTGCTGGTTGACAGCTGGTCTTCATCTAGCTCCTTTGCTTGAACATCCAAATCCATGCTCTCCTCTTTTGCTTCCGCCGCTGCCGGTTCTTGTATCTGAATAGGAGGCTCCTCCGCCTTAACTACTTCTACTTGCTGAAACTGGAGTTGTACTTTGTTCCTTCCTCTACCGGAAGTTTTTGGAGGGGAGCCTGATGCAGATACGGAAGGAGACTTTAATGGTTGCTGTTTAATTACAGGCTTAGTAGTGACACTGCTGGAGTCCCTCCTAGAGGACGAGGATTTAGGTGGGGGCTCTGAAGAAACCACCGACACTGAGGACTGGCGCTTTCTTTGGAGGGATACTTTCCGGTCATCTTGGGTTGCGGTTGTCACAGGGGGTACTGCTGTTGTTGGGGAAGGGTCACTGCCACTGCTGCTGCTGGATTTTCGAGTTCCAGCACCAGACTTAATAGGAACAATCGGGGAGACAGAAACTGACGAAGAATCGAATTTCTGGATTTTTTTATTGCGAATGCTGCCCGGCGAAGCTGTTTTGGTGAATGTTGCGGTCAACAGTGGCGAGGGATCTGCATGATCTATGAGTACTTCATCCAGTTTACTCATTGACGCCAGAACAGAAGAATCCCGTCGTTTCCCGGAACCAGAACTTGTTGTTGTCGATCCACCTGTCACTGTTATGGATGGCTTGAGAGGATGATGAAGATCGTCAGTGAGCAATACACCGTCTAGAGATTGACTCTTGGGACTCGACTCACAACTGGTATGATTTAAAGTTTCGTGTTTATTTATAGAACTGCTATTCCAAACATTATACGTGGATTTTGTACTTCGAACGGAACAAGCCCTCATGTGAGCAGCAATTTTACTAGGTGAGAATTTCTTGCCACAGTATTTACAGGAATTGTCCCGATTTCTCAGCTGAGACGTCGTAATCGTCGTACTCCCATGTAAGTTCACATTCATAGACCCTTGACACTGCACTATATGTTCTCCCAAAAGAGACAAAGGATGGATGGAACCACACTTGGGACAAATCCCGGTGCTCTTCCGACACTCATGAATATGATACTTCATGAATGTTATCAACGTCTCAGACTGAAAAACTTTGTTACACTCCACACATAATAGAGTTGTGTCCGTCCCCCCACGGTCTAAAAACTCAGCTCCGCTACTGAATTTCTGCGGAGTCACTTTGTGCTCCCGGGTGAGATGCACCATCAGCTCTTTGGAGAATTTGAAACAGCGGAGACAGTAGAGGCAGGAGAAGACTCCATGAACCTCTTTGGAGTGAGTGAAGTACGTGGGGAGATCTAGCTGCATATTACACAACGTACACTGGAACTCCATGGCTTTGTTGTTATTCATCAACATGCTGTTATTACTTGGAGAAACCAACTCTTTCGTTGGTTGTGCTTCTTTCACAGGCATACTGATAGCAAATGACGAGGATGACAACGCTGATGAATGAAACGGATCCAGTTTGAATTTGATGAATTGCACCCACTGTCAAAATCACAACCAACGACAGCTCCTTCTTGCTCCTCTGCGTCTTCTGGAGAGTATCCAGAGGAATTAGAATTTACTTCTAAGCTCGTTCCCAGTTGACAACGACCGGAATTAGAACTCAAAGGGTGTAAGTAGAAACTGCTCCTGTCGCCTTCGCCGTTCAAGCCTGTATATCCAATGTCGATAGCCCCAAAACGTTTATCCCCCGTACAAGAAAAACGACTGGACCCAGAAACGTTTTCAGCAGTAGTAGTAGAAACGGTAGGGATCTCGCTGGTCACAGCAGTATTGCCCTCGTTGTCTGTACTCAATAACTCGATTTCGATTCCAGTCCACATTAAAAACAACCCTTCCATGGTTTTTTACCGCTCCTTTCTTTTCTTTTTCTTCACTTCCGAGCGGTCAACGATGTTCTAAACTGGACATTTTAACTTCATCAACCCGTAAACCCAACTGACATCAAGTGGGGTCTTGGTCTGGTCACGAACTTCCACACTTGACACTCGATGTATTCTTTCGAATCAAACTGCTGAAATAAACAATAAAAACAAAATGAAATATAAAGTTATACGACTCTAGTGATAAAAATGAAATCATTCAACAACAATTTCGTCGTTTGCTAATTTATTGTTACACTCAATAGCCTGACTGCAGACAATTCTTATCTGGCAACTTAGATCCTACTGTACCGATTTTGCCCTGACTCACTCAATTCGTCTCGTCAATCCCGTTACCGTTACTACTTCAAACTTGACTCAGTGCCCATAAAAACACTATAATAGAGTCTAAAGACAAAAGACAGTAGTAGTAGTACTAACAATAAATAATATTCTTTCATTATATATATATGATGGATTTATATATACACAGTTCGTCATCCGGAGCAACTTTTGATTTTGTCTCAATCTGTTACGCATTTGTTTTATCGGTTGTCAGCTATAAAAGCAAAATAAACTACATACACTTTTTTTTCTCTCCCCCATCCAGTACACATTCATAAGTCAGTCAACAGTTAAATCTAGTTAGTCACGTCCAACGTTGAACGTCAGTAGCCATAACAGTCACTAAAATTCTTCTTTTGTCTTCATCTAATCCCATTCAATCCTACACGAATGTTTTTGAACATACACAAGTAAATTATACTCACATTCAACATTACATTCCTCGCTAACTAGCCAAACTAGCCAGCCAAATGCCAAAAGCTAAATTCAAGCAAACTTGAAAATCCCATGTAAAAATGTAGAATATATAACGTCAATCTCTTCCTAGTAGAATCAATTCTTCCATTACTTCCATACATTATAATTTACACATCCCACAAAATCCATATCCAAAAAATAATGACTACTCCAATATTCATTTCCAATATTCCAATAACATCCAGTAACTTTGAGCTTTCAATGCCTGCCTACACCAAAATCCAAACCAAACCAACATCCTACATGAACCTATCCCATTTTAGCCTCATGCGATACTAATTACACAACAGCCCATCAACTCTACATTATTAACATACCTAACTTTGAAAGGTTTAAAATCAACACAAAACGTTGATTTATTTCCCATTAATTGTTATCTATACTACTGCCAACTGCCCTTCAAATCTGAAATCATGTATATCATGTACCTGCTCTAAAATGTAAACAATCAACGGTAGGTAACAACAACTATCTCCAAACTCCAAACCAAGCAACAAAAATCTACTCTTATTCCTCCAACTCCAACAACTTTGAAAACTTTGAATGTCGACAGTAAACGATGATGCTCAAAATGCTCATACAACCTCCAACCTAACTTAAACCTTTATTACCTACAAAATACTACTACATACAACATACATGAATCTAATCAGTTTATTTAACTGATACTGGATAACCCATCATCAACTAAACCGCATAGTATCATACAATTAAAAAAAATCCCTCACACCCAACGAGAACGACCCAACAACAACCATCAAAACTAAAAACCACACATAAAAAAACCCAAAGAAACAAGCCTTTTCTAAATTCAACCATTTACACCATGCATCATAATATTTACCTCGCAGTTTTTGAGAATCATCTAGGATGAATTTAAAAATTGGTAAAATCCTCGAAAATCCATCGAAAATTTATACATGAGTAATAATTATATACATAAATTTGATTCACACAGGCAAAGGTTGTTGTCACCCATTCTATTCTATACTACCCATACCCATCCCAGTGAGTCTCTTTGACGAAAAAAAAAAGTTCCATGAAACCATTTATTCCATTGAATAATCTATAGGGGAAATCTATAGCGCAGAACGGAGACGGAGAGTCACAAGTCTAGTACGTTAACGTTTCGTGGGTTTAATTCCGTCTTCCCTGTAGCGCATTCATAGAATATATGGAGGATTTTTTTTTTATATTACCACTTTTTCACACAGTCCACGTCGAAAACGTTACGTTTACATTTACAAGAGATGCATTGCATTTGGCTTCGTAGTTTTGTACATTCGTACTTCGTATTTCGTATAAACTAGTGGACCTACCTACCTACAGCACTTGGTGGTAAAAACTCAGAAATGATTTCTCAAACTTGCGTTTGCTGGTTTGCTCCACGATTTACAATAACCGC
>JAQFZC010006298.1:0-12706 GCA_034695205.1 Dicyrtoma fusca
TAGTTTTGACCCTTTTGAAAAAGTGTTATTTACTAGTTTTGACCCTTTTGGAAAAGTGTTATTTACTAGTTTTGACCATTTTGAAAAAGTGTTATTTACTAGTTTTGACTGTTTGGAAAAGTGTTATTTAGTAGTTTTGACGGTTTTGAAAAAGTGTTATTTACTAGTTTTGACTGTTTGAAAAAGTGTTATTTACTAGTTTTGACCCTTTTGAAAGAGTACATTTATGAAATTCAACACTTTTGTAAAGCAATCTTTCCATGGTTTCCCAGTTCCGAATAGGTTAAAATAACTTACCTTATTGTTTTATTGTATTTGTTTTACTAAGGAAATAACCATCAACCGAAGCGCATCGGTCCAGCAATGACCAACGAAATTCAACAGTGAAAAATTTGTCCGAAAAATGGGCTGCTTGACGGTCAATGGAAGGTGAAAAATGCCAGTTTTGAGTCTGTAATAGAAAAAGATGCCTCTGTATTACACAGAGAGGAATCAGTACAATGGGGTAATGAGCCGTAAAAATTGAAATAAAAGTATGTATAAAAGTAGAGAAAATTCAAAAAAAAATGTAGCATTTGACAGCCTCGATTTGAGTGTGAGTGTGGCTGTTTCTTTTTAGGAGTAAGTAATACAGGAGGTCTGTAAGGTGTCTACTAATGTCAACATCAATATCAATAGAATCCTTTTGTCCAGGCTATTTTACAAATATGTAGTTGACTTGGAATCACCAAATGTGACTCCTATCTATACAGGAGATGATGCTGTATTGGTATGGGATGTTGAATGTTTGAATTGAATTGAATTTTGCTCAAAGTTGCCCAGCTCCGTGAAGATCGAGTAAGAGCGTATCAAAGTATAATGGTTCAGATAAAAATGATAAAGACACACAGATAAACTGAAACTGTCTCAAGATGCTCTCAGAGCACATGATTCACATTTATTTTATTTACAGTAATTCAATACAGCGGATCGGTGGTACTTTTCCTGGGCTCCTGATGCTATCAACTATGGATTCGGTAACGAGTTGACTTGACAGTTGGCTCGGGCGGGCATCAGCACGCAGCCCTCGGGTTTCAAGTACATTTACGTGAAACTTTGTACATACAAACTTGTATGTAGTTTCTTCGTCCAATGTCCAGATTTCTTTCCTTTCAGCAAAGCAAATGTCACCAGTCTAAGCCAAAGAAGAAAGCAGTCGCTCAGCAACCACCCCGTCCCGGATCCATGAATATTATTCTCATTCGTGAAATCCGCTCTATGCTATTACTGAAGCAAAATATGATACCTTTTAAACTGAATAATGCTGTACAGATTTTGATGGTATTTTCGACGCAAGTAAATGGTAATCCAGAAACCAGCTGTGGGAGGTAATGAGAGCTCAAACTGTGATTTTGAACCAGCTTTACTCTAACTTTACAATTTAATACGGGGAATAAGTAATTATTATTGTAGAACAATAAGCGAAACATTTGGCAATACAACTATTAGAACATTAGAGAGATTAGGGTTGCATAACCGACCGTTTAGTAAGATTCAGACTGATCATGATCTAGAAGAAAAGCCAGTTTGATGAAGTACAGATTACAGCCGTTTGGTCACGGCAGAACATTTGTTGGAGGAAAATATCTTATGTACGTAGTACGTACTGGTAGAGATTTAAAGTTGTGAGGAGTATGATTGTAGAAAAATATTGTGTGTACTGTGCGTGTTGTGAATACTACTACAATGCAATGTATTACAATACTACAGCCTTTACAATAAAGTAATGTTTTTCAAATTCAAAAATTGGTTAAGATTCTAGTAGTTTACAAAAACTACAATTTGTATATTTTCCATTACTACTACAAGCGCTAAAACGCGTTTTCGAAAGCGTAAAACGTCCTTTAGCACTTTAAAAAAAAGGTTAAATGGTCGTTTTGCTGTTTTGAAAAGCGTATAACTTCCTTTTGCACTTTTTTTAGAAAAAATGGCAAAGGGAGTTTGCAATTTGGGAAAGCGTAAAACGTTCCTTTGTACTTTTTTAAAAAAAGTGTTAAATGGTAATTTTACACTTTTTGGAAAGACAAGATGAATTAGTTTCGTCATTAAATATGAGCTTAAAACTAAAATACAGTACTAGACTGGGTGTGTATGTTATCATCGTAATAATTGTAATTTGCATTACCATTTAAATTGTGAATTGAAAAAACACTATATATGTACGTACATACAATCACAGTTCATAATTTTAAAGTACTGCACTGCTGGTCACTAGCTAACTAAATACAGCACATTCATACACATATCGTCTTTTAAGACGCAAAATGAGGTAGATCCACCAAGGGTTAAAACTAGGCATGTAAAAATGAGGCACATCCAAAAAACCTTAAAAGCAAAGTGAGGCATATCTATAATGCATTGTACTGGATATGCCCTATTTTGCTTTTAAGGTTTTTTAATGGATACCTATCCGTCATTTTGCCTTTAGCCCGTATTTGATTTATCTCAGGTTGCCTCTGAATGGAAGATATGTCACTGGCAAGATCTCCTAATTATTACTTGCATTTGGAGTGTGAAGAAAATGATTGTCTTACATAAGGTATCCTTGTCAGAAACATTCTATCGCTTTTGTACCGTGCAAAAACCTGTTTAATTTAGGATACGCCATTGTTTCCCATATTAAAAAATTTGCTATTGCAGAAAGAATTCACATTTAGATTAGACGGACATCTGAATATATATAAAAATGTAGAGCGTATAAAGATATAATTAGATTGGTCTACAGATCACAGACCCCCCTACTTGTATACACGTACATACATGTATGTACATATATACTGCCTACCTGCGTTTACAGTTCTAAATGCCAACAGATACTTCACTATCACAGTAATCATTGCAACTAACACTCAAGTGTGCAGCCATGAGACCATGACGGATTATTTCTACTTCCCACGCTTATGATTTTTACTATAATTCCACAAAATAGTTAAAATAAGGTAGCAATGCAATGGGCACTTATTCGCTCTCTTCGTACATTTGTGGCAGATTAAAGGTGCTGACTGAGTTTATAGCAATAAATACACAATCCAATGTATGATTCTTTCCCTACTGTTTGATCATGACAGAAGATCACTTCGTGGCTGTGTCTCAACGTGTTGTGTGCTGTGCTATGTCGGTCTTTTAAACTTTGTGAATTTACATTTGTAATATGTTTTACTGGTTGTATTGCCTGTTCCAAGGCTGGTTGGTCCTTCATTATTTCTTCGACACACACTATTTTATGAGGACCTTCATTCATGGTTTCATCGCTCGATTTTTCTCCAGAAGAATTAAGTTTGTGGAATCCTGTACTATATACGGTACGTACCTACATATGTATTATACTATTGGACTCGAAACAGTTATTGGTTTCTAAGAAAAGAAAATTGTAGTAGCAAAATCTGTTATGTATAAACTTACAATTTTAAAGTATTTCCATTGAATTTCTAATAGAAACTACACAACTGGCTTGGGCAACTCTTGTGTAAATAGTTTATTAATAGCAATAGCTTAGCAATAGCAATAGATTATTGTGACGTGTGACTGAAAAAACTACATTTACAGGTATATGTATGACAACAGATGTGGACTTTGCATTCAATCACATGAACAACACAAGATTTCTCCGAGAATATGATTTTGGACGGATTGTTCATGCCCTTCGAACGAGGTTTTTCGATGATTTTGTCCTTAAACATGGGGCAGCTGTTGTTGTGGCTGGAATCTCAAATCGCTACCGTTTACCCCTTAAAATATTTACACCTTATAAGGTAAGTGTAAAAATCCATTTTTAGATTAGACTTTAATTTAATTTAATTGAAATTTAACTTTTTTTCACAAAAACATGTGCCGTAAATCCTCTTTTACTACATGGGTCTCTATTAGTACGCGGGCCTCTAATTGTACGCGGGGGTCCGAGAGGCTGAATGGAATAGTACGCGGGCGTTCTATTAGAGGATTTACGGTACGTACGATGCGAGGTCCGGATATATAATTTAAATAGTTTTGGTTTTGGCTAAGAATCTATCTTTTTGATTAAAATACTCCAGGTGGTCACAACTCCAGTTTGGTGGAATGAAAAACACGTTTATTTGGACCAGAGGGTGATCAGCCTCAGGGATGGAATCGTTCGGGCTGTTGCTTACACCAAAATGACAGCATCTAAAAACGTGGAAGTGTACTTGCAAGAGGCTTACCCTGATCTACAAAAACCACCGTTACCCCAAGATCTAGAGAAGTGGTTAGAATCTCAAGAAATATCAAGGAATAACATGAGAATACACTCATGATGACCATCCTATTCTGACTGAGCTTAGAAAGCGGGGAAAATACGCTATTCTTTGCTTTACAGGGTAAACTATACTGCTGTACCTAGGCAGTGGTTTTCTGATTTATTTTTATAACCAAGCTGTATATGAATGGTTTGCTATCTATTAGCAGTAACCGAATCATTCGTTTAACCTATTTGCAACTGGTAAACCATAAAGTTGATTACTGTGTATATCTACTACAATTTAACACTTTGGAAAGGTGTACGATTAGAAATGAACATTTTCGAAAAGATGTCGACCTAGAAATAACACTTAAAAAGGTCAAAACTAGATTTCAACACTTTCAAAAAGGTGCTAAACTAGAAATTAAACACTTTCAAAAAGGTCAAAACTAGCAACCAACACTTTCAAAAAAGTGCTAAACTAGAAATTAGTACTTTCAAAATGGTCAAAACTAGAAATTAGCACTTTCAAAAATGTCGAAACTAGCAACCAACACTTTCAAAAAGGTTCTAAACTAGAAATTAGCATTCTAAAAAATGTCGAAACTAGCAACCAACACTTTCAAAAAGGTGCTAAACTAGAAATTAACACTTTTAAAAATGTCAAAACTAGAAATCAACATATTCCAAAACGTATAAAACTAGATATATTCCTATTTCAAAAAGGTTAAAAGGTGATAGCGATTAAAATTATAATACAGATACGTAGTTGCATCACAATCCATAAATATAACGAGCTAATAGGAAGCAGCCCTCAGTTAAACTGAATTGTGCAATCTAACGGACAGAGACAGACTCGTAGAAGTCTTTTAATATGAAACAACAAAAATATGGTTGTGACTTGGACCGTGGACGTACCTCATCACTAATAATTAATAATAGTCACATATCGTTCCTCCTTGAAGTAAGAATAAAAAACGTAATGGAATACTGAGCATAGTAAATTATTGTTGCTTCACTATCGATTTTTCAGAATTGCGATTGGTTGTTGTTTGAATGATCTACACTCACCTACTGCAGAACATAGATACCAGTATCGCTAATAAAGTTGCAGTAGATACTTTTCGCATCACTGTATTGCTATCGTGGCTCGCTGTAGCCTGTAGCCTGTCTTGTTTTGTTGCTCTGGTCATAAAATTTCTAATTCAAGCTGATAAAATAAAATGGCATACAAATGTGTGAATTATTCTCATAGGAGTGAATTATCTGTGATGATATTATTTAGGTATCTGCTGTCTGCTGCTAGTGGAAATAAATTGATTTTGCAAAGAATCTGAATCTGTTATAGCTGCTCCTTCTTCGGCAGTTCTAGTAGTCCAGTTTTAGTAATCTACTTTAGTTGATCTTATTCCTGAATTCGAAATTTTCAAAGTCCATGCTGTGAAACACTGAGAACGTCAGAACTACTCAGAAGAAATAACAAAAATAAAATAATGTAGATTGAAGACTTACACTTATGGACAACTGCAGACACTAAGTGTATTATTTGAGCTCTCATCGTCATTACTCTGCCGATGCCGATGAAAGCCGGAATACATTTACGCTGCCTTCAGTAGGTTAGTAATAATTTTACGCTGC
Source organism: Dicyrtoma fusca (assembly GCA_034695205.1). Classification (NCBI taxonomy): domain Eukaryota; kingdom Metazoa; phylum Arthropoda; class Collembola; order Symphypleona; family Dicyrtomidae; genus Dicyrtoma; species Dicyrtoma fusca. Next base: position 5,873 of record JAQFZC010006298.1, read on the forward strand.
GTTCGACCAGAATAATCAGAGAGAGCAATCGTGGCAGAGGCAGACAGAGACAGACAGTGGAGTCGCATTCAGTTTCAATTTACTGGATACTGGATAGATTATGGATTCAGAGTTACTGCATAAAAATAGTAATCAAACATTTTTGAAGCTCAAGATCAGTATCACAAAAACATATTTCGCAACTTCTTTCATTTCCTAATTGCTCGCCATTATTCGCAAAAACTCGAGGGTCAAGAATCTAAAATAATTTTGATAGAATGAGCAAGACAAGAACAACAAAACTATTTCTGCAACTGGTATTTAAATGAATCACGGATGGTCAAAAACTGAAAACTATAAAACAAGATACCTACCCACTTACCTAATTACTTTTCATTACCGTACAAAACAAATTGTAATTTGTGATTGGGTTCTTGGGTTGCTATGTGTTTCAATCTGATACAAACAACAACCATTTGAATTTGAGATTTAAAACATCTTTTTATTCTTTTATATTCTCGACTGGTCAGTCGCGATCTACAATCTCGTTTATTAAATTCATTGTATTTGATTCTGATTTGATCTAATGCACGTAAATTGAAACGGTTTTCTGCTTTCGATTCAATTTGATTCAATTTACTGTCTGGCGTCTGGTATTTGTGAATGTTTTGGTATTTCAATTGATGCATCCATTTGGAAACTAACTGTAAGGATGCGATGATGTATTGTAGCTCACACACATTGCCGAAAAAATGTCAGCGTAGAGTAGAACAGTATCTGAATGGCTTAAACGAACACCTAGTTATTAGAAAAATAAATTAATTATGAATCATACATAATGCGCTTATATCCGAACGGGTCCATGCTAGATGATTTTCTAAGTTACAGACTAAAGGCCAGGGAAATAGTGATTAGACTGTAGTTTTAGAGCTGTTCTAGAATGTGTAATAAAATAAGTAAGTTATTTATTTCACTTTGTAAATATTTGGTAAAACTGGAATGTACTTAACTAGGAACATAAATGCAGTATTGCATACAAACAGCACGAGGTATTGTCTAAGCCTGGGCCTGAACACATGTACTGTGAACAATAACAAGGTTTGTATTTTAGACTGTAACAAAATAATGCAGGTAGGTACTTAATGTATAATAAAATCAACGATCTAAACCTCAAGTCCACGGGTATCCGGTAGAGAATAATACTGAGCCTACAACAAAATATAAAAAGAACCAGCCATAGATCATCAGGGAATACTTCAAGGAATCATTCAACCCATTCCGTGAATGATAAGTCTCAGTTCTCAGGGACTTGGCGATGAAGATGTAGAGGTAAGGACACGAAGACAGTATTAGCCGCGTCGACACCTGCAAAGAATACAAAACTTTTTAACAAATAACGGATATTTTCTGTAAATTTTGCACAATAGACAAACTATAAGAACAAAACGATTTCATTTTTTAACATTTGAACAAAATCCTAGGAATACTCCCCGACACAATCTTCTAATCCATAAAAAATAATTCCCCCAAACTCAGACGTACTTCAGTATGTGTAACCTATTTTGAGGTAAATATTATGAAATACATATTAATAAATTAAGTAAATTAACGAAGCAATAAATTCAACTACCTGTACATGCATACAAGTAAAGCAAAAGACAGTAAGAAAAACACCGTGACCAGCCACCGCTGCACTCGGAATGCACGCGAGATTTTTATCTTTTAAAATACACACCACCTGTGAAAGTAAAAAAAGTAAGAACATTTTAGTTTAGTATATAACGGTGTATTGTATATTTAGCTTCATCAACATTACAGTAATGGAAAAGCTGAATTCTTTCTAAACACTCACGTATTTAAGAAATCTAGGGAAACAGTGGTACCCCAAACTACAAAGGACTGGGGCAGCAAGAATGAAGTTCGGTAGCTGCTTCATTTGAAAGTACCTGCAATGCAATACGAAATGAACAAATAATGAATCAGACAAGTTGTCTAAACATACAGACCACTAAGACTGATTAATTTAAATCCTTAGTATCATTTTTGGTACTACTTTATTCGCAAAACAAATAAAATCCGGAATAATACATTATATTCTGACTATTTTCATTCACATGAACCACAAAACTGAAAAAAAATAAGTTACCTGAGAAACCCAACATTCCAGTTCGCTGACTGAATGTACTGGTAGGGCAATTGAGCTCCCGAGCAGTATCCAGGGATTTTTGAGGGAAGAAGGTACTCAGAATCACAAAATCTGACGCGGCAAAAGAACTGAAAATTAAAAAATTAATTGATTAGAACAAATTAAATATACTTACAACTTAAGTTAAGACGACTTATATCAATTAATGATTGGTTGTTTCAATGAATAGAATGTATTATTAACTTACTTGAAAGCCTAGAAATGGTAGTAAACCAGCAACGCATTTCAAAAGTTCGTATCCAATACTTGTTAGATGAGTTAATAAAACTCTGTACCGGTTATAGCTGTCATTATTTTTATTGTTACAAGATCCTGCTTCCGCTTGAAAGGTATTGCGAAGCGCAAATGCAAAGCAAAATCCCAAATTTAATAATCCATTAGAACGACATACTGCGCTGAGGGATGCGTACATCAGTGCAGCTCGAGGATTTCTGTGAAGTACAAATCATACAATTTCTTATTTATTAGTTTCATAGAAATGAGATACATTTGATTCGAAATAAGTTTCCACTTCACTACAGTACAAATGACACTGCCCGGTCAAAAGCCTTTAAATCTTCTTTAACATTTGATTATTAAACTGGCACTGTTGAAGCCAGGTTGAACTGGACATAAAGATTAAATTACGATATGTTTAAAAACAAATAAAATTAAACCTCCATACTTTTCATGCAGAGCTAGCAGAACTTTAAACGTCAGCATCGCAAATAAGCTCTCAGAGTAAGCTGCCGAGAAGAAAATCGATGCAGGGTTGTAGCAAAATAGCATCACCACCATCGCAGATAAATGTTGAAGCCCACGGTCATAATATGGCACCAAACGAAACAGAGTTAGAGCAGCTTGCACAAAAAAATACACATTCAGAAAATAACTGACTAGCATCACTGTTGAGCTGAAGGTCATAATAGGAAATATGAAATATAATAATTTCGATAATATCCCCACTATTGTAGGAAATAATGGAAAGAATGCCATTATATTCTCTTCCGTATATCCGTACATCGCTATGTGCAGAAAATACTGTCCATCCCAGTTTCTAAATCCTAAATCAAAAAGCAAAAGAATTACCAAATTATTATTCAAATAAACATACACAAAATTAATTTGTTTTACGTAACCTAACAATAAGTAAGCAAGCTGTTAACAATGAAGCAAGTTTTTCTTACCACGCAAAAATGTATCGATGAGACTATCGAGAATGGTACGACCGTCTTCTTCCGTTTTAAGCTTAAATCCATCATTTTCATGAACTGGAATCGATTCAAGAGCAAGGCACTGTTACAAAAATAATCAAAGACATGATTAGCTCTCTATTATGAGTCCAACACATTTAAGTAGATATTTATTTATTACAACAGAAAAGTAAACACTAAATTATATATTTAATTATACTCAAACAAGCATAAGAAATACGCTATACACTTAACATTATTAAATGCTGCAAACAGCTGACCATGAATGAATTAATTTTTCAAATTACCTACCTCCAAACACAATACGATTAAACGAGAAATAATCGCAACTCTGGTCACATCTTTGAACGAAATGAACACCTTGACCTGGTCATGGCCCGTGTTTTTAAAACAGTCTTTCTTAATATGCTTCGTTGTACTTGTACAGAGGTTAACTTTAGTTTTATTTTTGCTTCTGCGACTTTTTGACTTTGGGGTCGACGTCGACCACCATGATTGTGACTTAGGAAATGATGACATGGTCAACTTTTCTGAAGAGGACTAAAACTATCTGGCTAGTTGACGATCTTGCACCATTTATGCACTTTTAAACTATTTAACTAGATTTGAAAGAAAGATAATTGAAGATTAAACATTCGTTTTTCTTTCGAATTCCGAACGCCGAACGACTTGCATGCAACTTGTGAGATTTTGTGAATTGAATGAAAACTGCCAATGCTTTTCAATTTCGCGGTTATCCATGCTTTTCTTGGTTAAAGTAAACCTTTTACTTTGAAACTAACAACTGCAGCGCGTGGCGCGTACGGCGCGTAGCGCTCACTAGTTAGCGCGTAGCGGCTGCAGCAGCCCGGTAACAACAAGTTTTTTTAAAATTTTTAAATTTTGTCAAAAACAAAATTTAAAAAAAAATAAAAAACGGAAATAAACGGGCTCCACTTTAAAAGACTTAATTGCCTTCAAAGTCACATTCTTAAGCATTTGTGCTGGAAGCTGGAAGAACACATCCTGGTCTTCCTTCCCCTCAAAGCATCTTTTCAACAATGAAAAAATGCTCGGTGGCTTCCTTTAAAATCCTCATCAACCGGAAGGCGAAAAGGCTGACGATTCTGATGACGAATAAATGGGCAAAATTAAATTAAAATTTATTTAACTTATCCGGTTGGATGATTCATGCTCATGCAGTTCGACTGGTGTTTTTCTGCCTAGTTTTCGATTATTTACTATAATACATGTATGCATTACAAATACAAAAACACAGAGAATTTAAACTAGTGTGGTTCTATTTTGTGTATGCGTTTCCAGTTTTATGGACTCCAGCCCATTTTTTACGGTATTAATGAGTAATGAGCTCAATGATTACCGACAGCATACAATTATTGTAAAATGGGATATTCCAAAATTGTTACTGCATGTGAATCATGCCCAAGGTTTTATGTTCTGGCCACTTTCCGACGTCGACACACGGCTCAATCATTAAATAATTTGCTTAATATTTCATTTTCCGATACATATATATTCGTATGTATGCGGATGACACTATGATTGTAAGTACATACCTGGTTGTTGTCTTATAGCATTATGAACATTCGCATCACGAATAGGTTTCCATTCTTTCCATGTAACGTAGGTACCTAAATTGATTAATAACGCGGTGTCTGAACGAAGTGCCTTATTAATTTACTGTGTTCACTAGTTGCCTTTGTCTTCAAAAAGGTAAGATCCAGTTTATACTGGATTGAGTTGGACTTAAATAAAATCTGTTTAATCAAAGAGAAAAACGGCATTTGAATAGCTTTTAGCAACAGAACAGTTGACGTGGACACCAACCTCCAGGTCTGTATCTTAGGAAAAAATCCAGTAGTTGAGCTAACGACACGTGCAAAGGCAAAAAATGTTCTGCGAAGATTGTAAAAAAAAAGCTGGTGTACTAATTAAGTAAGTATTTAAGTAGGTACATTTTTTGTTTTATTTCGAATATATGTATCTCTATTTATTCGTAGTTTTACAACAACAAAAAAACTGTCCCTAATCAAATAAATGGCATGGCTTCTGGCATATTTTTTAGTAGAAATCTACAGGCAGAGATGCTTTACTGCTGGAGCGAAGAGCGAAGGTAGTACTCCTCTTGTTCCTGCTATTATTGGTACGATTGTAGATTATTATAGCATTAAATTAGGTGTGGAAGTTGAAGCAGTGGAGCACAAGCGGAGAGAATAATAAATTGCCAATGCAATGCGCAATGTCTTGAATCATGTTAAAAAAATAAGTGCAAAAATTTCGTTTAAAGTTCTAGGTAGGCAAACGATGATGATGCAAATTTGTTTGGAATTTTTCACACAAAAAATCATGAAAAACGCTGCAATTTCTTTCTTATTTCGTGTAACATCTTTACAAGTACATATGTACAAGCTCTGATACAAGTTATTCGCATAAAGCTATGTACCGAGTACCAACTGATAGAAAAATTTTTGTCCGGATCCAGAATTAAAGAATGAAAGAAAAAACGATTACTTTTTTCAGTTTCACTCATGCGAGTAGTTGCAGGGTTTCTTGCATGATGACGTCGCTACAAGGCTCAGTCCTGTCACTTTCATCTCTTTTAGAATGGTCATCTCTCGCCCAAAGGCAAATTCTTTTCAAGAATTAATTATTTCTCTCTTGGAATTTTATGTATATTGGTCATTGCTCTGAAAGTCAATTCGAATCTGTATGTATCTCATCTTCCAATTCTACCCAGATCCGACCAGACACGGAATCGAAAAAACTCAAATTACAAAATTGTGGATATTTCCAAACTTTTGAGCTGTCATTATGAACGTATTTTAGTGATGGAGTGACGTCAAACCATGTACGTGCCATGGACCATGGATCCGGCGATATGAAAAATGAGTAATGTTGTGCAATTTTTTTATTATTACTTTTACATCGTTTGTCATTTACTTTATCTGTATTACCGGCACCGGAGTAGTGTCATTCAACGGATCATCAATTTTCTAGCATTATTCTGTCCTCGCCACCGAATATATAAACCCAAGTTTTACGTGCTAATCGGACATTCAGTTGTTGCCTTCAATTGAGCAAACTCCTTCTACAAGTTTTCCGAAATTCAGGACACACAATAATATATCATCATGAATAAGCTCGTGGTAAGTTACTCAATATCTATGTACAATTTCCATTACAAAATTTCAATTTATTTTCGATTCATTTTGGTTTTTCTAAATGTATTCTTTAACCTTTTCGAAACGGTAATATACTTAGTTTTGAATGTTTTTGGAAAAAGGGAATTTCTAATTTTGAACATTTGAAAACGGTAATTTCTAGCTTTCTGACCTTTTAAAAGGGTTATTTACTAGTTTTGACCGTTTTGAAAAAGTGTTGTTTACTAGTTTTGACCGTTTTTGAAAAAGTGCTGTTTACTAGTTTTGACCGTTTTTGAAAAAGTGCTGTTTACTA
>JAQFZC010006299.1:0-12705 GCA_034695205.1 Dicyrtoma fusca
TGGACAGCCACTGTTGACAAGAGACAGCCACTGTTGAATACGGACAGCATCTGTTGACGATGGACAGCGACTGGTGAGTCTTAAAAGACACTGTTGACTGTAGACAGCCACTGTTGACAGTGGACAGCCACTGTAGACTGTGGACAGCAACTGTTGACTGTTAATTGTTAAGGTCGAAATGGGGTTCGTGCTATTGAATACTTTTGACTTGTTAGCTATCCATGTTAACTAGCGACGTCTTACTAGTAACTTAAGCTAAAGGGAAAAAAGTATGAAGGATTCGAGAGAATAAATTCAGAGATGTAAATGGTATGAACTATAACAGTCGATTCATTCGTGTTTATTTTTAATGTGTTTTTATAGCCAATTGTTGATACTAATAATAATTATAATCATAACACGAATGAGCCTTGTTATTCGGTTCTGTAGACAAGAATAACATCGCTCCATATTTTGAAATAGATAGTGTGAAAGGAATGAGTAGTTTCTTTCACACTGTAATAAAATGTGAGAGTTTAGAAATTGTAACTGTGAAATCGGAGATGTCTGTAAAAGTAAGAAGATTACTAAGTATGTGGAAATATGGATTTTAATACCCCGTTTCATCTGAATACATATTACAGGTAATAATAATTTTTTAAACAGTGATTGAAACATAAAAATAGTATGAATAAAATTGTAATTATTATTTGTGCTTGTAGCGGAACAAATTGTCATCTGATGTCCTTGAGCTGCCAGCGAAAGTATTGTCCGGGGCTGAGGGGTTGGTAAGTTTCATCCTGTTCTGGTTTTGAAATATCTATTTCAGCTTCTGCATGTGAGCCACAGTAATTTTAATTGATTTGTCTTGGTTGAGTTTGGTGGGTGTCACATTTCCGTCAGATTCCATGATCTAAATTTCGTATAGTAGGTCAGCTTTTTCTTGCTCATCATGTTCTCGATACTTGAGAAGAGTGGAAGTAAAAAGTGCTGGTCATCATTTATCGTCAAAGACTTGTTGAGTATGTCGTTGAGATCAGACTGGAGAGAAAGACTGCATGGTGTGAGATTTGTTTTCTTCCTTTCAAGCCTCCGTGGATTGATTCTCTTGGAAAGACCGCCTTGGTTGGTCATCGTGGGAACATTGTTTTGAAACAGTGACTTCTCGCTAGAAGATCTAGGTTCAAGACCGGAGCTTGTGGATGCGTCTGGAGTCCTGTGAACTAGTGGATCGGATTGACCATTGGAAATAGAGCTCAATTCTGTTTCTCGTCGGTGACGATGAATAGGAGTCATAACTGGCCGTCTGTTTCTGTGCCAGAGGTGCATGAAAAAATCATAGATTAATTTCCTATAATAAATTATTAGGACAATGACACATACGGTAATGAGTGTCGATGAAATCCAGGCTATTGGATCTCATTCTTCCTTGGACCACTGGTGGAAGTCTTTCTCCAGAAACGGAGGAATCACCATCTTCGGAGAATCCCAGTCAATGTGTGGAGTGAGATGCCACTTGATTTTCTCAGTCATGAGAGCCGGTTGAGCATCATTATACACCAGATCCATCATGTCCCCCTTGTAGGTAATATTGTTGAGAGTAAAAGTCTCGGTGATGGGAGGGGTGAAGACCTTGTTAGGGCAAATTATCGCTCGTTTGCTGCCAATCTTGATAGGTACATCCGGGAAGTAAATGTGATATTTATTGTTGTATGCCTTCACTTGAACGTAGTCAGCAGCATCTTCACTTGTATGTGAAGTGCATTTAACTAGTTCAAAATTGGTTGACTCATTATTGAAGGTAAGCTTGTCTTGACATGTCCCACTTGGAGAGACAAGTAAAAGCCCCCTTGGCTCCATCCCTAGGTCAGTGGCATAAAGACAGTCTTCGCCTGGGGAGATGAGTGCATTGCGTGGACCTATGTATTTAACTTTACATACCTTTTTCCTGGTTTGGAGCTTTGGAAACAATATGTCTGCTTTTAAAATTGAAATATTTGGGTTGGCCATTGGGACGGAAAATTGAAAGAAAACACTGGATTCGTCGTTTTCCATATAGCACGCCTGTGGGTCTCCATATTTTAAAGGACAATTAAGGGGCACATGGGAGGGTTATATTTAGGAAGTCGAAAAACCGGAAATCCATATGTCTCGAATCCCATGCCTGTTTGGTTCTTGAATAACTGTACGTCCAATGGTGAGTTTAGAAACAACATAAGAAAGTATGTATTGAATTTCCTGTACCTGGTCCGTCCAGAGAGTTATGTCAGTCATTATGTCATTTATAGCTTTTACCATTTGGACTACGTTCTTGTTGAGAGTAATGATTTTCTTGTTCTGTACTGACATCTTTTTCTCGAGACCATCGATTGTGTTTTTGATTTCAGTCTGCATAAGTTGGAGCTGGGTTGTCCTGTGGTCCATGTGCCAAGAAAAACCTTGTCCGGCACTGGTGACTGCGAAAACAATAAGTAAACTAATGGCAGTAAATACAAACCGTTTCTCACGTTTCAGCATGGAGAATTTCTTCTTGGGGCAGATTTGCTCAATCTTCTTGATACATAATGATGAATATTGAGCATGGCATTTCTCCAAGAGCTTGGATTCTTTCTGGTTGGGCTGATCTGAAAGTGGAATGAGCACGCAAGGAGATACGAGCTTTATTTTGAGGTTAACGGAATAGTAGCTGATGACCGCAGGCTTCATTGATCGTCTCCAAATTACGGATGAACCCTCGTCGGCTTGTCTCCACACACCAGTGTGAAGAGGAGAAGGAAAGTAATGAATGAACTAGTGATGGCTAAGATGGTTTAGATCATAGTCATAAAACTGGCTCTTATGAATACCTTTCGTCCAGCGGTAGAGTAGGTAGCCGTTGGATTAGCTTTCCGTTCCACATGATTGACAGGTAGTTGAACAATGATTTGCTTGGATGTAGAAGCTTCCGATTGTGCCTCACTGGATCTCGCCCTTGCCTTCTTGGGTTCTTCACACAAAACTTTTAATTTTTAACGTTCTAATTTGGGTGAAAACTGCGGTTTAGGGAGAGGCTTTGTCAGCAAATCAGCTACCAATTTGGTTGTGGGTTTATGTTCTACAATTATGCTTTTAGATTTCCATGCCGCTTTGAGATAGTGCTGGCCTATACCCACATGTCTACTTCGGGGATGAGAAGCAGGGCTTTTAGCTAGTTCAATTGCGCTCTGGCTGTCTATAAAAACAGTGGTAGTGGAGAGCCTGTTGATTACCTTTACATCAGCCATTATATTTTCCAACCAAAATAGCATCTTGACCGCCTTCATAGCTGCATTAGTCTCCGCTTCACATGAGGAGAGGGCGATGAGCTTCTGTTTGGCTGAGGTCCAAGCCAGCGGGGAGTCGTTAATTGTGATGACAAAACCAGTGGTTGAATTGAAAGTCTGTCTGCATCCAGCCCAGTCAGAGTCGCTATACACAATCAATTCATTGTCTGAATTGTCGCTTTTACAACCGTAGAAAAGACCGAGATCCTGGGTAGCTTGTAAATACCTAAGTACATCCTTGGCAGCATTAAAATGTTTTTGTTCGAAATTACACATGTACCTGGTGAGACAGGCTACAGCATATGCAATATCTGGTCTTGTAATGCGGGCGATGAATAGTAGGCATCCTATCAACTGTTGAAAAGGAATTCCTTCGTCAAGGGCTCGACAATGCTCTTGTCTGGTCAGAAGGTCCAAATCGGATGGGTGTAATTGTTCTTCAAAATGTTCACGGAGTTCCTATTGGGTCTTGAAATGGGGCTCATTGGGTCTGGATTTAAACACTTTCCTCGTGCCATTGATTAACATTGGAATGGGAGAGGGTACACAGTTTTGCATGTTAAATCGTTTCAGCACCTTGGCTATGTAGGTGTGCTGAGAAAGTCCAATTCCCTTTTCGGAAATGTGGATATCCATGCCTAAAAATTTCTTAGGATTTTTATTTCCTTTAACTAGTAGGGTTTTGCGATGATGTCCACAATTTCTGGCATAAAATCAGTGTCATTTCCAGCAATCCAGGCATCGTCGACATACACTGCCATTATGACATAGGAGTCAGTGTAATCCTTTTGAAGTCGAAAAAGTCAAGCGTCGTAAAAACTGGGAAAAAATCCTGCTGACTTGAGACATCTGCAAAATTCCTCGTACCAATTTGCTGATCCTTGTTTCAGGCCGTATAATGCCGGTTTGAGCTTGCATACCATATTCGTCTCTGCTGACTGTGTGGAACCCTGTAGGTTGTTCCATGTACACATCTTCTTGGAGTGGACTGTTGAGAAAAGCTGTTTCCACGTCTAGTTGCCAGAGTGTTAACTTGTGAATTGCTGATGCTGCCGCAACCACTCGGATGATCTCATATCTAGCTACAGGGGCATAAATGTTAAAGAAATTAACTTGTTCTACTTGATTAAATCCCTGCGCTACTAATCAAACCTTGTACTGGCCATCTGGATAAGCATCAGTTGGTGGTTTCTTTGTATAAATTCATTTGTTTCCCAGAACTGTGGTGGCTTCGTCCGGTCACTTGACAATATCCCACGTCTCGTATTGTAAAAGTGAAATAATTTCCCAGAACATCGCTTCTTCCCACTCGTGATTGTCGTGACGTTTAGTGGCTTGCTTGAAAGTCTTAGGTAATTTGATATTGATAGCAGCTTCGGCTATTTCTTCTTCTATTACCATGCGGGCAGCTTGATACTCCAGTTCAGTCATTGGATTTTCTGGGGGTGGTAATTGTACGGCAGCAGTCATGCGTTGATAGGTATTGTAGTCAACCGGAACATGAGTGTGCCTCCCGCTTCTAGTTACATGGTGTGTCTTGGTCCAAACATTTCTCAATGCCTCGATAACTTTAATTTTTTTTTGTGGTGTAGGTACCTGAGAATGCCTGGAGCTGGAATGCCTGGAGTTGTTTTCGTCATGGAGGTGGATGGGCAGAGCTTGATCTGCATCAACCTGTCTGTCCAGGGAATGTTCTGGCTCCACTTCATCGTTTCAGTTATACCTGAATTGCCTCTGGGAGATGTTGCGATTGACATGACTTTCTTGCAGAGTATTTTGGTTGTTGGATTTTCCACTGATGAGGAGAAGATCTACTGGGTTGACTGAAGTTTCCGGAGTCGTTTCGGGTAAGTCATCTTCATCTGAATAAACATTTATTACATATGGACTTATGTCACCTGATTGTGAGACGGTCTCGGTCTCATCTCCAGAGTCTGGCTGACTATCATTCCAGTTTGAATTGCGAGATAATTGTGAGGTGGATCCTTGGGTGATTTTTGCTTGGTCAACAAAATCCCTTCGGTTCTTGTCCAGCTCGTCCTGTTTCTCGAATAGTATGTATGCCCCTTCACCTGGCTGTGGTCTAGTCGGAATTAATTCTTCATAAAATACAGCATAGGTAGTTAGGAAATATTGTTTTTTTTTTGGATCGTAAACCTTGATTTCCTTTTGGGTCTTGTAACCTACAAACCATCCTTCACGGGTGCGCCAGTCCCAGGGTTTGAGGGTGCGATTGAGCTTCTTGCCTGACATTGGACATCCAAAAATTTTGAAATGGGTAATGTTAACCTTTTTACCAAAAATTATTTCATGAGGAGTCCGGGTTTTATTGGTTGAGCTGAGAAGTTTATTTAGGATAAACACAGCATGACTGCATCCTTCCAATGGACGTTAGGGAGCCTAGCTTCAATTAACATCGCACGTGCCATATCTTTGACGGTGCGGACGTCCCTCTCAATTTTCCCATTTGATTGTTTAGCTGCTACAGGTGTGAGTTTGTGAAGAATGCCCAGGCCTTCGGTCCAGGCTGTCCATACATTGTTGTCAAACTCAGATCCTTGATCGCTTCTAATCCTTTTGACGGTCCAAGGTTTAATTTTATCGTACCCATCTTGTGACCCTTGTCGGGCCATCATGGCAACAGTATCTTGGATGCACTTGAGTGTGGTTTCGGCGTCCTTGTTTTTCAGAAAATGAACAGTTCTAAAATTGGAAAAATCGTCTTTAATTAATAGAAAGTACTTGTTTCCTTGGTTGGAAGGGTCAATTGCATAAACAAGATCCGTGTGTATTAATTCTCCAGCGACATTAGCCTTGGGTCCGGGAGATGTCTTGTAGGGACTTGTCCGTTTTGCCTTGACACATACGAAACAGTGATATTCGTCTTTGAGGGCTCCAGTGTAAAAGACGGCTTTCTTGTCAATGGTGTCTTTTATAAATTTAAAATTAGCATGGCCTAATTGTTCGTGTAAACGATAATTGGAAGGCTGTACCTGCTTCATTCTATATGAACGTTGTCCAGGTGTTGACAATCGCTGGAGTCGCATCACATGCATTCCAGGTACGGAGCTGGCTTCTCCTTCATAGACAACGTCATTGAGTCCTCGTTCCAGTTTTATCACATCCTTGGTGCCCCAGAACCTATACCCATCAGCGACTAGTCGTCGTTGTGAGAATAAGTCATGCCCCCCTTAAAATAAAGAACATCTTTAAGTACAATAGTACGCCACTCACCAGCAGACCATGCTTCCAGTACTACAGTCCCAGCATGGGTGCAGTAAAAATGATCCCCCTTTGAGGTGGTAATCGTGATTGTGTTCTTCAAGTTGTGGAGTGAGCTGAACCAAGTGGAGCATCCTATTATGTGAGACTCTGCTCCAGAATCCCAGTACCAAGTGTTGTCTTCATTTTTTGTGTGTGTCTTGAGACCCAATTGAAAGAGAATACGTACGTGCTCTTGTGGGTAGAGAATTATCCCACCATTGGCTGGCATTATTGGAAGTCTAGCAATGATTTTAGCCACACGGAAAGCTTGGGTAGTGCTCGGTTGATTGTTCTGTGCAATATTATTGTTGTTGACATTATTGTTATTACCGTCAACTGCATGTTTACCTCGCGGAGGGCGTCCTGCGGCGACGGCTGCTTGTTGGCGTGCTTGCCATTGAGGGCAATCATTTTTCTTGTGTTCCATGGATCCGCACTGAAAGCAGGCCCCTCGTGGAAATTTGGGACGATTGTCTTGCTTGTTGCCATTACCGTTACCATGGCCGTTACCATTACGGTTGCCTTGGTTGCCTTTATTGTTGTTGCGATTGTTGCTGCGAGTATTATTGTTATTTTCATTATTATTGTTTCTATTACTACGCCAATTGTTACCTCGATTTCCATTCTTGGGAACGAGCTTCCACTCGAGTTGAGACTTGTCAAAATTGTCGTGTGGAGGTTGGTCGTGTTAGGCTGCAAACATTCTTGTTGGAGTGTTGTTAGTAGGCACTATGCTTGCAGTACGGGACTCATATGTAGTCAGTGTTTCCATGAGATGGTCCCAGGTTTTTTCACCAGCTTTCTTGTTGTCCCAAGTGGTGATAAATAGAAGATATTTTGCTTCTTGTATGCCCCTGAGTGCCTTGGAAAGGAGATCTTCTTCTTCAATTTTCCTGCCTAGTGAATTACAAACCTGAAAATATCCTCGGAGCTTGCAGAGGAACTCGTTTTCATCGTTGTTTGTCATCTGTAAATTGGAGAAGTCTTCAAATGCCTTTTCTTTGTTCGTCTCAGTGGCCTTGTTGTATTGTAGTGTGATGGCAGTCCAAAGAGCACATGCAATTTTCTCGTTGATGTACTGGCTCTGAAGGTCGTTGTTGATTGGTGAAGTTATCAATCCCAATGCAATGCCGTTAGCTTGTTTCCAATAGGATTCAGCGTCTCGTTCTTTCTGAGTTAGATCATTGTCAGTTTCGTACGCGTCTAGCTTTTCCCATTGTCCAGCGATGAGAATTTTCTCGAGCTGCTCAGTCTCCAGTGCATTAAAGATGAATTTCTTCCAATGAGGAAAGTCCTCGGGCTTATTGAGACGAGTGCAACCCGCCGTCTCAATCTTGATGCTACGGAGCTTAGTGGGAACAGTTTGATTAACCATTGTTTTGGAAATATTACTCGACGTACCTGAGGTGTATGAACTTGTGTCAGAGTCGTCGTCGGAATTGTTGTTGGAATCTTCGTCAAATTCGTCGTCCGAAAATGGATTGTGGAGATTGTAGAAATTGTAGGGATTGTGAGTGGAACTGTTGTCAGAATAGTTACTGGCTGAGTCGTCACTATCTGCGTGATTTGATTGTTCACGTTCGTCTTTCTCAGAATTGTGTGCTTCGCTTTCTACTTCTTGTAGGGGTGGCGTGTCAGCTTCCCGTTTGAAATGTGAAGAAGTGAGAGAGGATACGTATTCGAAACTAGACAAATCTTGTTCTGGTCACGAAATGCTATGTAACTTGACTTCAATGTCTTTCTCTAGTTTTTCTAATTTTAATGTGTATTCAAGTAAGGTTAAATTGAGACTTTGATCAGAAGTCTGGTCAAAAATACCTGAATCAACTTTATCTCACGCGTGATTGTGCAGATGTGGAAGGATTGTCACTGCCTGGTTCAGCGTCTTGTGTCCGAGAATTTCGCCCGTATGGTGGGTAATGAGAAACAATATCGGATGGTGGTGTCTGTCCAGTTTCCTTCGCTTGAGATCTTGTGTTTGGCATCAAGGAGAAACTGAGAAACTGATCACTTTCAAAATTGCGTATATAGTGAAAAAACTGTCAATATAGTGATAAAAGTGTTAATATAGTGCAACAATTGTAAAGTCAGCACTAATTGTAATGAATTGAACTTGTAAATGTCAATTAAACTTGAATTGAAATTGAAAGACTTGTAATTGTTTATCTTTACAGTTCCTGTGATTTTGCAAGCTAGTCCCTCCCAGGAATGGAATGTTCAGTGGAAGTGAAGGAGTACCTATGTACCTATGCAATTGTAACTGTAACTCGAATTCTGTATAGAAAATCAAACTTTGTGATTTGTAAACTATAACTTTGAATTAAAACTGTAAAACAAATTGTTGCTCAGAGGATTCGAAAATCAAAATAAAATTTTAATCAAAATTCGAAAAGAGTCTGAAAGTGCTTGATATACGTGTTAAGGTCGAAATGGGGTTCGTGCTATTGAATACTTTTGACTTGTTAGCTATCGAAGTTAACTAGCGACGTCTTACTAGTAACTTAAGCTAAAGGGAAAAAGTATGAAGGATTCGAGAGAATAAATTCAGAGATGTAAATGCTATGAATATTAACAGTCGATTCATTCGTGTTTATTTCTAATGTGTTTTTATAGCCAATTGTTGATACTAATAATAATCATAATCATAACACGGATGAGCCTTGTTACTCGGTTCTGTAGACAAGAATAACATCGCTCCATATTTTGAAATAAATAGTGTGAAAGTAATGAGTCGTTTCTTTCACACTGTAATAAAATGTGAGAGTTTAGAAATTGTAACTGTAAAATCGAAGATGCCTGTAAACGTATAAAGATTACTAAGTATGTGGAACTATGGATTTCAAAATTAAGAGCTATTGTTGACAGTGGACAAATACGGTTGACAGTGGACAGCCACTGTAGACTGTGGACAGCAACTGTTGACTGTAGACAACCACGTTTGACAGTGGACAGCCACTGTTGACTGTGGACAACCACTTTTGACGTTGGACAGCCACTGTTGACTGTAAACAACCACTTTTGACAGTGCACAGCCACTGTTATGTGTGGACAACCACTGTTGACTGTGGACAACCACTTTTGACAGTGAACAGCCACTGTTGAATTTTGAAAACATCTGTTGAAGATATACAGCCACAGGTGACTCTTAAAAGACGCTGTTGACTGCAGACAGCCACTGTTGACAGTAGACAGCCACTGTAGACTGTGGACAGCAACTATTGACTGTTAAGAGCTATTGTTGACAGTAAACAGCCACAGTTGACGTTGGACAGCCACTGTGGACCGTGGACAGCCACTATTGAAGTTGGCCAACTACTGTTTACGGTTGTCAGTCACTGTTGACCGTAAAGAGCAACTGTTGACGGTTGACAACCACTGTTGACAAAGGACAGCCACTGTTGACGTTGGACAGCCACTGTTAATGGTGGACAGCCACAAATGACAAGGGACAGCACCTATTGACGTTGGACCGCCACTGTTGATGGTGTACAGCAACTATTGACAGTGGCCAACTACTGGTGACGGTTGTTAGCCACTGTTGACTGTTAAGAGCTACTGTTGACAGTATACAGCCACTGTTGACAAAAGACAGTCACTGTTGACTGTAGACAGCAACTGTTGAGTGTAGACAGCAACTGTTGACTGTAGACAGCCACGTTTGACAGTGGACAGCCACGTGGGACAGTGGACAGCCACGTGTGACAGTGGACAGCCACTGTTGACAGTGGACAACAACTGTTGACTGTGGACAGCCACGTTTGACAGTGGACAGCCACTGTAGACTGTGGACAGCAACTGTTGACTAAGGACAGCCACGTGTGACAGTGTACAGCCACTGTTGACTGTAGACTGTGGACAGCAACTGTTGACTGTGGACAGCCACGTTTGACAGTGGACAGCCACTGTAGACTGTAGACAGCAACAGTTGACTAAGGACAGCCACGTTTGACGGTGGACAGCCACTGTTGACTGTAGACTGCGGACAGCAACTGTTGACTGTGGACACCCACGTTTAACAGCGGACAGCCACTGTAGACTGTGGACAGCAACTGCTGACTGTGGACAGCCACGCTTGACAGTGGACAGCCGCTGTTGAGGGTGGACAACCACTGTTGACTGTGGACAACCACTTTTGACAGTGGACAGCCACGGTTGAGGGTGGACAGCCACTGTTGACAAAAGACAGCCTCTGTTGAATACGGACAGCATCTGTTGACGATGAACAGCCACTTGTGACTCTTAAAAGACACTGTTGACTGCAGACAGCCACTGTTGACAGTGGACAGCCACTGTAGTATGTGGACAGCAACTGTTGACTGTTTAGAGCTATTGTTGACAGTGGACAGCCACTGTTGACGTCGGACAGCCACTGTTGACCGTGGACAGCAACTATTGACGTTGGCCAACTACTGTTTACGGTTGTCTACCACTGTTGATTGTTAAGAGCAACTGTTGACGGTGGACAACCACTGTTGACAAGGGACTGCCACTGTTGACGTTGGACAGCTACTGTTGATGGTGGACAGCCACAAATGACAAAGGACAGCCACTATTGACGTTGGACAGCCACTGTTGATGGTGGACAGCAACTATTGACGGTGGCCAACTACTGTTGACGGTTGTCAGCCACTGTTGACGGTTGTCAGCCACTGTTGACTGTTAAGAGCTAATGTTGACAGTGGACAGCCACTGTTGACAAGGGACAGGCACTGTTGACTGTAGACAGCAACGTTTGACTGTAGACAGCAACTGTTGACTGTAGACAGCCACTATTGACAGTGGGCGGCCACTGTTGACCGTGGGCAGCCACTTTTGACGGTGGACAGTCACTGTTGACGTTGGACAGCCACTGTTGACGGTGGACAGCCACTATTGACGATGGCCAACTACTGTGGACGGTTATCAGCCACTGTTTACTGTTTGGAGCCGCTGTTGACGGTGGCTTTCTATTGGTATATCCTTGGTGTGTGTAACTCTATTTCAAAGTTTTTATCTAAACTATAGGGGAAGGTAGAAATAATAGAACGTAGGGCAAACAGCCCTAGGCAAAATTGCCCAACTAGCGGATAAACAGCCGTTCGGGAAAATTGTTTTAATGAAGGGGGCGAGAGGACCATCAAAATGGGCAAATAGCACTTGAGGGCATTTATAAGGGGTAGTTTTCATCCTCCACTCTGCCAAATGGGCAGTTTGCCCTTATGGGCTATTTATCCCGTAGTTAGGTATTTTACCTGCGGGGTAAGGCATTTTGCTCAAGGTTTTAACAAGTTATCGAATATTGTATAATATTGCGTAATATATTTTACAATCATCGTCATAACAATAAAATTCAAATGATGCTTTCTTGGGGTCTCATTTCAGGTTTCCGTCCCCCTCCCCACCCCAAACAAAATTGCCAGTTACAATAGTGATGGCGTTGGCATTTATTAATGTATTTTGAAGTTCAAAAATGCAAAATTCAACAGTGGCTGTCCACAGTCAACAGTGGCTCTCCAATGGCTACAGTTCCTTTAAACAGTCAACATTGGCTGTCCACCGTCTACAGTGTCTTTTAAAAATCACCAGTGGCTGCCCACTGTGAATGGGAGCCGCCCTATTCGCCAACTGACGACTTGCCGACCGGACAACTTGACGACTAGACAAGTCGACTACTTACAAACTTGCCAACTAGACAATTCGCCTACTTAGGAACTTGCCGACTAGACAAGTCGACTACTTACAAACTTGCCGACAAGACAAGTCGCCTACTTACAAACTTGCCAACTAGACAAGTCGACTACTTACAAACTTGCCAACTGGACGAATGGACTACTTACCAACATGCCTAGAAGGATTGCCAATACCTACAATTTTAAAATAACCACAAAACCAATACCAAAGACTAAAATACCGAAAGATTCTGATTCCGATACCGACACCGAAATCATTTTTTACAATACAAATTGAATGGCTAAGATAGAAATTAATGTCCATTTTGAAATCGCCGATCTCATTCAATCAAAAGTTTAAGATCACCTTTTATGCAGCATTCAAAAAATTTGGAATATCTCAAAATTCTACGTTCAATCTCTTTTAAAGCTATTCAAGTAGACTAGGTCACGAAAATTGCAAAACATTACTACAGTAGGCTAAAAAAGGTTTGTGTATTTCGGTTTCGGTA
>JAQFZC010006300.1:0-12705 GCA_034695205.1 Dicyrtoma fusca
TATTCAAAACAGTCCTATTCTCATTCTGAATTCTGAGTCCCATCCCCTCCCACCACGCCAAAGTAAAGAGGAGAAACATGAAAGCAAAACACTGTTCATCATGACCACGACACGTATGAAAGTGTACTTTTGTAGTTTGTACTTGAGTCATGTTTCCAACACTTTTAGTCGAGTCCAGTCAAGACATCATTTCAATTTATATATGTGTGTGTGCTCTGAGTATAAAACTTTAGAGTTTAAGGTCAGAATATCAAGCAAGTACCTAACGATTTCTGTAAAACAAAAAGGACACTAACAAGTGCAAACATTTTAAAACTCAACACTCAGTCCACTCAGTGGTGGTTATCATTAATTACACTTTTTTCTATCATCACCTACAGACATTTATTACTTCGCAAAAAGGTGCTTTTTGCTCCACTAGCAACATAACATACACAATCTGACTGCTACAAGAAAACGCGAAACTAAACTAATATCTCTACTGGACTGCCATGGACGTACTTAATCTGTAATAAATGAAATGCAACAGAACTGTTTTGTACAGCAAAACTGTACACAAAACATAATGTTTTCGTTTTTTGCTGGGAGGAAGCCTCATGCGTTTACTCTTTCACATGATGATATTATAATTTATTATAATTATTTCACAAGTTCATGGTTACGATCCAAAATCCAAAGCAAGCTCCCAAGATTGAATCAAATTAAGCCCAACATAGCAAGCCAAGCAAAACAGAAATGTGATATCTTAATATTATTATATTATATGCAGACCAGTGCGTAGCGTGATGATGAAGCTGCTGTACAGGCAGACATATATAGACTGCATTCAAACGAGATGGTTATTATGATTACACAAGCAGTATACATATGTGGATATCTACACTGTCATGTGAATAAAACCGCATCCACCCCCGAGGAATTATTAGGAATAAACACAGTGTGACTTGTCAAGTTTACCTGAGTTTCGACGACTATCAGCATCACTATACCTACGCAATCCACTGTCCCAACTTTCCATATCTGAAGTAAAAAGTCAAAGAGTCACAAATTTCCAATCATTCGCACATACACAGAACAGACAAGAACAACACGATAGAGAGGGTACGAGAGACAATTATTACAACACAATGCAAAATGCAATGAGTACATCTGTAACACAAAACGTTCCAAACTACAGAACAAGCATCTAGCATAGCATGCACTTAGGTACATATATATAATAATAATATTGTTTGTTTCAAAGTTGCTCTCTTGCTTTTGGTTTTTCATACTTATTCATGTTTCAAAACTGACCGTCGTGCCTGTACGATTATTTATTTTTTTTTAACAAATTTCATTCCCCTCGACAACTTGGAACAAACTACTTTAACTTATTGTGTAGGCTGTTCTTAAGGACGAACATGTCCACTGCGTGGGATGACACGCAGTGCAACGCATATTTAAAACATTTTACAGCATAATGTGCTATCCTTAAACTTGATCCACTGGCATTGCTATCATTAATAATTATAGCCTACACTGACAATGTGTGCCTACTTGTAGACACCTTAGTCACCCTCACAATCCATGCTCGTCTCCCTACACTACAAATCCCAATGCAATGTCTTGTCTTTTGGAAGTTCAAACAAATTAAATCATGCTACATGATTAACTCTCAAAATTCACGACACGACTGCGTGTGCCCTTAGCGTAGATAAAGTGAGCACGTTATGTATGTAGAAACTTCAAAATCAAAAATCAAACTAATTAAGTATCTGATCTGACTACGTGATATAATCAAGTATATTATTATTACATCATAGTAGTGGGAGACACGGACAGGAGTGTAGCTCAACGAAAAAAACAACAAGATATTAGAATTTTTTCCAAATGCTTTTAAAGAACTTTTATGCATGCATTATGTCAACTTCAACTTCAACTGTACTGTACTGTACCTGAAAGTGAGCGAGTTCTAGGAGCTAGTAGGAGTACAGTAAATGATTGGGTAACACATACAAAGTCATATATATATATATATGGTTTCACTCAAGTAGGATATGAAGGTATTAAGTGCAAATAAGAAATGTGAACTATTCTGAAGGTTAACTTAATTTGCAAATGGAAGATAATTTGAGTAATCTGTAGTCGACGTAGCACATAGCAAGTCTATGACATGGCATCTGGTATGAGACTTTGAATGGCAGTCATATAGTCAGTGTTGAAGCTGGAATAAATCAGAAAGCTAATTCTTGCCATCACTTGCTAACTAAATCCTAGATTATGTGGCCGCATACACCATTGGAATTCCTTCTTCTCAAATATAGTGCATGCCTCATCAGCTATTTGTACATGTAACTAACATACTCCCTTAAGAAGAACCTCAAGTTTAACACATTTATATACTTTTAATTCTAACCTGTCTGCAGTTTCAGGAGCGGGAATTATTTTAATTACTTTAGGCCTGGACGTAAATTCTCATACACCTCGCAAAAAATATGATGGTATGATTCACAACAATACTTGGACTGAACTGAAAGAACTTGTCTGTAACATCAGCACGGGCACTACTATAACGTATGTACATACAACAAGGCACCAGTACATACAAGTAATCCCAATCATATTTCAACTAAGTCAAGACTGACTAAACATTTCTAAAAGATCCGCTCTCAGCGTGACACTTTAACAGTATGTACTAGGTATTAATAAACCAAAGGCCGTCTTCAAATTCATAATCCTTTCAACTTGGAATGAACTTAAATTCAAACTATAGAAATTACGAATACTTGAAATACCACTTTGCCCTCAACGATGTGATAATGAGAATGGTAGTAAGGAGCAAGGAATATTAAATACGGTTGAATTCATTAGATCAAATTCAGTCAAAAGGACACTAAGAAACGGTAAAGAAACAAAGTCTCCACATATAGCAACGACTAATGAGCTAATGACAGAGAGCAGACAGGCGACACTAATCAACCCGAGCCAGAGCTGCAACTACAATATAATATAACGGGCTAAACTTGACATTGAACGGGACTTACAAATCCTACAGTAGTGATAATGACAACAGGTCTAAACACTGTCATCCAAAAATGTGAAAATCTACACACTTTATTTCCTTATTTACAAAATTCTGAGGTAGCGGAAACAGAAATAAGCATTTTAAACTGCGAGACATAACAGAGATACCTAGTTTTAACAGAGTACCTAGTTTTTTTTAAAAAACTCTCCGTAATTACGCGAATGAAATAAACTAGCCAGGGATCTTAACTAGAGTAAGAATGTCGTACTAGTAATTTAGAAGAAAAAAAACAAAATGTAATAATAAAACTGTACCTAATTGACCGTTAGCCACAGGCATCATAAGATCCAATAAAAGGTAAAAGGTGTCACTATCAGAACGAGTCCGGGATATTTGTGCCAACAATTAAGTTACTGGATAAAAAATGGTACTTAAATATAATGTCACAGGCAATACAGACAGATTTGCAAGCACTAACGATGATGTACGGATCGTAGGAGAAGACAAGGGAAGAGCAAAACTTTGTAATCCTAAGAACTGATAAGAGACATGAGTGACTGAGTGAACAATCGGACAGCTGAACGAAGACTAATGTCGGATCTGTTGGAGTCTGACTGACTAGTTGAGATCAACTTAAGACTCAAAACCTTTCGAGAGTAGGCAACTCTTCCCTCAACGTCAGCTCGGATTCTCAACTCATAGGAGTCTCCTACTCTGGGCTATGAGAGCATCAAGAGATCAAACGGGCTGGAGCAGTTATGGTGTGTGTGTATATAGTTCTACATTAGTTGTGTCGCTTAAATGTTAAGCTTAGCTAAATATGCCAGTTGCAGAGTCTCCCTTCTGTCCTGCAATCTACCTTCCCTTCCCACACAGTGGACAATCATTCATCATAAAGAAGGACGGGACGGAAGACAATTTTAGGGCAGGTGTGAGGGAGAAGAGTCCTTCACGGTCACCCTTATATGGAATATGGAAATCACTTAAGAGATCAACGTTGCAAACAAAACCGGAACCATGTTCACAGTTCTCACTTCACAGTTTCTCCCTCAGCACACGCTATCACACTTAAGGATCAACTGCTTACACTACTGCATAAACTCCCTGCGTTGCCCCTGTTACTACAATTATTACAATTAGGTAAATTACTATTCCGAGTCCACCAATCTGGACGATCTACGATACAATACAAAATGCGATGCACCCTCGAATTATCTGAGTAAGTAGACAAAATGAAAACATAATCACGGATGACTTTGTTTTTTTTCTCTCTCTCTCTCTTCAGTGGATCACGCTTCACTGCTTTTGCATACAATTATGTAGTTATGTGGTTTCATAATAGGAAGAGAGCAAAAGTCATACTACACACGTTTTTATTTTTAGTTGCTTTCATAACACTGCACTGCACTGCCTGACGGTGGGGAGCATCCTACAAGGGATGCTCTAGTTTTAAAGTTGTAATTTAAACCATATAAAATTTGAAATAAAATAGGACTATAGTAAACAAAAAAGAGTAAAACTCGTGCAGAGGGTAATTACTAGCAATAGCAAATAGGTAAATACAGTGTCGAATTATTTAGACTTGCTATTACAATCCCTTTTAGTTTTCTTTCTTCCAGTAGGATCCTTGCCATTTTCTATTTTTACCTGGAGAATAAACGTCATGTATGGAATAGGTGTTAGTACCTATGTATAAGGTTACACCACTTACCACGAATAGGGCCTATAATATGTATGTATGCCATATCCAGGACATAATGTGATGTAAATCGAAAATAGTTTTTGAGAGTTTACTCGAGCTTCATTAAAATAAACACACCTACTTTTATGTATTACTAAACAGTCGCTCATCCTCTTCAAACTTCAACCTTCTGAGCAAATCAGTGTAATGCTGATTCATGAAGTGACTTTCAAACCAAACTCACATCATCATCTTCCCATCCACACTATTTGTGTCGAAAAAATATAAAAAAAAAGTATAGTTGAAAGATACAAGCTATAATAACTAGGTAGGTACATGCAACTATGTGTGTAGACATCTATTCGAATTGCCTATATACTACGGCTTATCTACGTAAATAGCTCTGTGGTATAAGTACCAGATAATTAAGTTTAAGTCCTATTAGTTTTAATTTAACTCGTTACAATTCTCTAATTTGCTTCGTATTCTTATTTGAAATCAAAAGTGATTGCTACATACATTCATATGAGCAAGATCCCAGATTCCCAGACCATACGCAAACTGCGCCTTTATGTGCAAGCAGATAATACGCAATAATTTATTTTCTATTTATTTTTTACCCTCCCCCTCCCTTCATTCTCTGATTAGCAAGCGATAAATGAAAAGGAAAAGGTAACGAATTAATTATTCATTCGTCACAAACTGTCAATTAATCAAATTCTTCATACTTTTGTCTCTGCCTTGACGTTTTGATCATATTTCTACCTATTCAAGTAGTTGATTTGAATTTCCCTAGCTGATGAAGTGAAAATTGAAATGACTCTGTGTGTTGTATAATAAAATTGTGTTTTTTCTTTCTTGTCATACACCTTTAAATTATTTTTGTTGTTCAAAGTGTAATGCCTTGAGCTGAAATCGTTTTAGGCTTTCTTTCCCAGGCACACCTATATGGATTGGATGTAGGATTTGGATGATACATAAAAATATGATTAGGCATACATTTGTAGGTATGCATCTACTTGTACGTACACCGTGTAGGTATTTTTGTGTGGAAATACAACCCCTTTTTGACCTTCTACTTATTTACGGGATGCACTGCACATAGATCAATCCTAATTTATTTTTAAGACTATCCACATTATTTACGTTTACACTTTTAACGCCAATACGCAACAAATGAGTGAGACGAGGTAGCTAATACTAATATATGATGTAGTGATAAACCGTTCACGTATGTTCACGTAGAGAATGCTACAGCAAAGGAAGCCAAAGCAAAACCCCATTATCCGCCAACAACTGATTTAAAGGCAGAGCAAACAGTTCAGAGTTTGAGGGGAGCTCCATCAAACATCATAGCAGTAATGACAGCCACAGGAATCTGTAACTCAGAGAGCGTCAGAATATCTTGTAGGTTGAAAAAGGATGGACTTGACTTTGGGTATGCAGTTGATAAAAAATGTAAAATGTAAAATGCATTAGCTCAGCTATTTATTATCTGTTTCTTAAATGAGATGAGTCGTTTGTCGTATCATAAGACGATGAGCCTGTTCAACTTTTATAATTTCTAATTTAAGTTGAAAAGTTCTTCGGGATTATTATAGCAAACACACCTACCAACATTCAAACCTTTTATTTTACTTTTTAATGGCTCATTCTCCACCTTTCTTACTAGCCTATCCTAAAACAAAATACAAAAAAAAGTCGATAGTTCAAACATACAAATCTTATTTTCAGTTAAGCATATTCTCATCTTCATCCTTATACACGAACAAACCCATTCGCCCTGTATATTTATTTGCTATATTTACCGCAATTGACCGCATGAACGCACGGGATGGGGAGAATAAATACTATTCGGCCGCAGCACAATGTGTAGAACCTGGCAGATTCCACCACAATGGCTCAGACTCTGCCATTGTGTATGGCCTATAAATTAAATTATATTGCATGCTAAAACTCTATACACACTAAACATGATTTATATTTAGATAGGTATACATTATAAAAAACGCACAAGTAATTACTTCAAACTCTTTCAAAAGATCCATAAAAGAATTTAAAATTAAAAACTAGCATTTTACAGCATATACTGCTGCTCCCTAATTTTCGAGTATAAGCTCTCTTTGCACGACCACAAAATAAAAAACAAACCCAGTATCGAGCGACCGTAGAAGATGAGAGTGACTACGAAGCAGTAAAGTACGGTAATAGGGAAAACCATATTGGTGTATTGGTGACGACGCCAAATAGCAATTTAAAATCAATTTATTACATTACCATGATACAATGCATTCCCACATGAGATGGGATCAGTTTATATGTATGCATTCTAATGTATATTTATACAAAATCATGTTTACAAAAGAAATAAAAAGGATGTAACATTTGAAAAAAACGAAAGGGTAAAATTAGAAGGCCCATGTAAAGATCCACTTTATCAAAATCTGGGATTGTCTAGCCTAACCAGACTATATATATATAGGTCCATACATAGTTAAGGATGAGGATGTGGGTAAGTAATTATTTGAGCTGAGTGGCAGTTCTGTACCTGTAAATTAGCAATAGACAGACCTATATTTTCGTTTCTCACCTCAGAACAAGCGACACCATTGAAGAGGAGACTGAAGAATGAATTGAATAAATGGCATGAGCTGAGACGGAAAAATCTAATAAAAGCCTTTCAAAATTCGTAACAATGAACATAATACAAGTTTGCGACTGATTGTATACTGAATTACTTTAATATGCGTTCACAAATATTAATATGAATGCAAACTAACCCATGATCACCTATTTTCTCATACACCCCTAAAGTCATAACTTATCTCGTCCAACTCCAACCTATCATTATAATGGACTACACTGTGCTCTCAAACGCCAGCTACTCTCAAGTCAATTGTGAGAGCTCTACATATTTTTGTGAAACACAAAACTGCTCACAGGATTATGACTACTTGAATGATGAACACGAACGTGTCCCGCCTTTGATGGATGATATTACATTATATAATACGATAGTTTTTTTTCTTCTTCTTTAGTATAACACGGATACCTGGATCTACTGAAGCTAAACTACATCCGTAAAATTTAAATTGCTACTTGCGCAAAAAATTGCGACCTGAAAATTACCTGCCTGCTCCATTTTGCCCGGCCTCACTCACTAGAATTGACTTTGTCTCTCAGGAAAGAACGTACCTCTACCTACCTACATATTTATAAAGACAACAGAATAAATGGAAAAGAATAAAAAACACCTTGACTTGACTTGACTGTGGTCTAAGGTTTAAAACATTCGCGTTAGTCTTATTTTATGCATAATAAGACGTTGAGGAGGCCGACAGGTGAAGCTTAAGGGTCACGATCACATCTATTAATGTCTTCATATCGTCTAATAAATTATTCAGTGAAATAATACCCAGTTCTTTTGACTGTACGAAAAAGTTACAACGCTTCAGAGATGCAGTTCATTGACTTTCTGGACAGTTCCTACCTAGGTATAGGTACTTATAAAATAATAAGACGATTTCCTACGTCTCACGACTTGACATGCTATATTAGTCCAGAATTAAAACAATGCCTAGACCATAATGTAACGTCATGTCATTTCATGAACCAAATGAAATGACTGCCAAATGGGTGTACTAAATAGATATGTTATTATGCTCTATAGTTGTACGTAGCTGCGTGTGTCTCAAATTTCATGTTAAACTCAGCTGTCTGCGAGGAATAAATGTCTGAATGAATTTGCGATTCGGGTATTAAATTACATGTAAACCTCACAAAACGTGAGTCAAAACTCGTATCGTATGGAATTGTGGATATCAATTTCATCCTTAATTCATTTTCAAGACTATTAGGTGCGCACACGTCGTTCCAGCACTCAGACTACAAGTATGTACATACCTATATCCACGAGGGCTTAACCTTAACTTAACTTTCATGATTTCGGTTTAATTAAAATCAAGCCTGGTTTGAGACACGATAAGAATACGCTAGAAATACCTTGGGATATACGTAAGGCATTCAAATTCAAGGCAAAGGTGAAGCAATACCCTCGTGCAGATACCTTTAAAACTTAGATTGGGACGTGATATTACTACATATTTCAAATGTTATGATACTGGAAACTTTGCTGTTTGCTCTTCAAATGTAAAAGCAGATACATACGTACATCCATACAAACAATCCAAACATCCACCAAAGAAACCAGAACCACATACACCATTATTATGAATTTACACGCAAATAATTGGATTTGGATTGAAATTCCAGCTTAGCGCTTCCCACCAAACTAACCGCCTACTCAGAAACATTCCCATTCAGAATGGCTTTGAGTACATAATAAAGACACAAAAGATTACTAGATGTTTACGTACGAATGCCTAATGCTTAAATATGCCTTCCTACACACTCTCCATACAAGCAGCCATGTACGCTGAGTAATTGCCTATATGCACGGACCACATCCCCATAAGCATTAAAATTCTAATGTCATATTGATTTTCCTCGGACAATGCTCAACGTCAATACAATGATCCAAATCATTTCATTTTTAAATGACTACTTACACATATCAAAGTCGATGCTCTCCATATGTATTCAACATCAATACTACAATGGGATGCTCGCAACTGTTCTACAACTGTAAAGCACACTCACAATCAGAATGAAATCCATATCGGTATTTAAACTGACACAATGAATGAAGAGAGGAAAAAAGGAACAAAGCATACAGCTACGCATGATACGAGCGTATCTAAAGACTGGATAAACGAATATTATTTCAATTTCAATTCGCTTTACACGCACACACAATCAATATTTGTGTCTCATACAATTATGCATTCTTGTGCAGTACGTACATAAGTACGGATTTGAAGCTCAGGTGGTACTTGTGCCTTACTGTCATTTGTCACACGACAGTACTAAAAATCCACGATTTGCACGCTAATGTGAAATCTGTTGTCATTCATTACGACTATGATGCCGTAGATAGTTACGCACATACGTAAAAGGCAACGTAAGTCAGCACAGTGAAGTAGAAGGCTAATGTCAAGGGAAGCACTTACTGTTGGCTTCTTTAGCTCATTCTGAACATCTCTCGATGGTTTTGAAACGACCCATTTTATGGAAGTCAATATTTCCCTTTAATAAAAAAAAAGACTCAATAAAGATATACGAGTGAGTACGATTACGCTACTCCTGTCATTTCGTTGCTACTTGTAAGTGCATACTGACTGCTCGTATAGGCACTTTGCTTGACAACATGAGCACGGACATGTCCATCACAAGATGTGCACAGTAGCCGCAGCAAGTAGGATTTCATTCAGTAATAAATAAGTGATAGAAGTATGAACACATTCTTATATAATGTATTTGATTCGATAATGTAGCTGTCAACTTCCGTTACTTCACTTACTGCTATTTATATCTGGATCAAAAACAGGCTGCAAGTGCAAATAATGTTCCATTGATTTCTTAACCAGCACTGCTGCAAGAAAAAGACGGCACACTGTAATTTATGTGCTACAATCTGCAATGCAGCTGTGCCATACTGATAAGCCAGGATTGCTCCAACCATGCATTTTAGATTCATCACAATTCCTTGTTTCCCTGCATCACCGCGCTGTAGTACCACAAATAGTGGAGGAATCAAATCCACGAACGATAAGAATCTCCACACCAGAATAATAAAAGGGCAACAACGAAGGAAAGGAACAAGTTTGAATTTTTTTGAAAAAACAAAAATCCAATTTAGTGATGACATCGGCTGGCGATGAACCTGAGTGGGAATATAGATGCGTCTGTTAACCTCTGCTTGTACCGGTTCGAATTGATAAAAAAAACGAAAGATGTATTGAGTATGATAAAGATCAATTCGCAGCAGGATGAGAATTAGGATGACGATGATGCAGAAATAAATGACACTTACCTTTCTGAGAGTAGCTGCCGGTGCCGGATTGAGGAGTACCGGGCTGGTGATTCTGAAGAGGACTGTCATTGGGCAGTGGCACAATTGGATTCACATTTGTCTTCATAGTAGGCAAGCCTGAAGGCCTTGGTAGTGCTGAGGCAATGTTGATCCCTTGGAGAACCGCTGCCGGCGGAGGAATTCTTGATGGAATTATATTTGGTGGACGGATTCCCGACGGACGACTAGTCATTACAACTGTGTTTGGGAAGTGTTTAACCTCTACCCTTATCAAACACTTTGGGGCTCAGAATAAACTCAGTACCGCGCCGTTTCTCCTTTTCGTTATTTTTCACATCGCATTGCCTGTCAATTCACATTCACACCCAGAGTCAGAGTCATCATTCCGTCACCAATCAATAGGTACTAGTGTCAACAGTGTACAACAAAGACATAGCAAGTAGATTTTAAACCTAGTGCGAGACATTTCCTGAGTTGAAATTTAAAAATAGTTATTATTACATTCAAGTAAGGGCTATAACTAAGCTGAAGAATGAGTGACAGAACAAATGAGGAATGTTGGGCTCTCGACTAAGTAGTTAGGTTGAGTCTATGTCATTTTCATGCAGTTTTGCCCTTTACATATCAATAAAATGCTCAGTAAGTACAACAGCGTTGCGAATTGATAAATAATGAAGGATTTATTCCTACATTCTTAATCCGATGTGAGTATGAAGAGACTAAATTATGACTACACATCCTTCCCTAGGTGCGGATACCTGTACACATTAAAGTACCACCTAATGGGAGACAGAGATTACTATACTTCATCACATATATTATTTATTAAAATGTGAACAACCTTTCCAATTAACTACGCTGATATATGAACTCGAAATAAATTCCATCCTATCATGCGATAAACGCATTAGTGCATCACATTTGTAGAGTAATAACTAAATAACACGACAGTAATGTGTCAATTCCCCAGCAAAGCTATTCCCTTCAATGTCATTCGTTAATCTCAGGAATGTAAGTAGTAGCAAAACCACCACCACTTATCAAACTACCAAATTTGGACGCTCCATATATTTCCCTCTAATTAAAAAAAACAAATAAATTCAAGTCCAAGAGAAGCGAAATAGTACGTTCCTACATTTTTCCTGACATTCCTTCCTAGGCACACTGACACTAATTATTGTTTTTAATTGCTTTTAATTCACTACATTGAACGTCAATATTTCCCACCATGAGAATCAAAAACATGCACACCTGCCCTATGATGTACACCTTGACTGAAACCGTATGTACCGTAAACATCCGATGTTAGCCCTGGGCTACCAGCGCAAAAGTGCGTTGCAAAAATTCGGAAAAAAGCTGGGGCTAATAGCTGAGCAGGGTTACTAGTCGAGCGACAGTTGAAGAGAAAACTTCTCTTTAATTTCGTAATTTAATAAATAAATACATAAAAATTGTACAAACATATTTAAGCTATTTCCCATAGCATTTAAGGCTTAACTTATTGCATACCTACATTAATTCCGCAATTTAGAAATTTGGTCAGTTAGCCATGACAAATATGAAAGCAGGGGCTATTACCGGAGCAATATAACGGAGGGGCTATAAGAGCAAAGATTTACTTGTAGTCCAGAGGGGGCTAATAAGCGAGGGGGGGCCATTATTTGAATGTTTACAGTACTCTTAGTAAAATTACTAACAAACGTTAAAATCAGTATTTCAAGCAAACTTCATACGCATGCACATGAGTTATGAGTATGAGCTATTCAATTATCTTAGAAGCAGTTTACGAAAAGTTTACAAACTGAGTTAGGTAAGTAAATAAACAGATTTTTCGTTTTCGTTATACAAATACATACATTTAACGAAATGGCATCCTTATGACGGTGAGCTGTCATTCGTCAGCCTCACTTTTTACCTCATTCTTTGGAAATTAATGATAACGAACCCGTTTGAAAACCATAAAAATAGTTGCAATCTTTCACTGTATTACTTCCAGTATACAAATTCCAGCATTTGATAAACAAAGATTAACTTCCAAATTATTTCGTAGCAAGAAAGAGCAAATAAAATAATTACAAACAAACAAAC
>JAQFZC010006301.1:0-12704 GCA_034695205.1 Dicyrtoma fusca
TTTGTGCCCTTTCATGAAGTAAATACGTCTTTCTCCCTCGTTGAGTGTCAACACTGTCAACAAACAATTTTGAACCTGAGAATACTGTTTATACTTACATTTATGCTCGTACTTAACTGCAAACATATTTGCATATGAGAATATTGTAACGATTTGTTTATTATGATCCAAAATTAAATATAAATTGAATCAAAGCGATGGTACCATTGGTACGTGATATTGGCAGAATATTAATTTTGCATAGCTGACTGGCGAGACAGACATAACTCGAATACATAGGAGGAACTGGAAATACTAATAACATAAGCATATGGCCGTGGCTCCAATCCAATACAAACGCGACGCAAAAAGAATTGTGAAAGTGAAAGTCAATAGCAACCAAGGCGGATTTGAGTTAGCCTTTATTATTATAGATATTGATATTGGTCTGTCTGACTCTGACAACATGCTACATGCCCCATAAACTCATACCGACAAACTTCAGATGCTCTTAAATTACTAAGAATTGATACCTCGGGAGGTTTTCCCCGCCAGCCCTATAGCTTCGCTCAATCCTTTACATTATTCCTTCCCTAGGTTTACTGGGTGGATTTTGAATCAGAAGGGAAAGCCTTCTGGGAATTCATACAGAACCAGTCCACACTATAAATATGCTAAAATGTAGATAATTTGAATTACAGGTTAAAAGTTTAGAATGAACTGAAAAACTGTAATTTTTGTACTCTAAACCAAATACGATACATTTATGCACATCCGTA
Organism: Dicyrtoma fusca; assembly: GCA_034695205.1. Taxonomy (NCBI): domain Eukaryota; kingdom Metazoa; phylum Arthropoda; class Collembola; order Symphypleona; family Dicyrtomidae; genus Dicyrtoma; species Dicyrtoma fusca. The sequence continues at coordinate 759 of JAQFZC010006301.1, forward strand.
ACGACACAGGATCCAAATTAATTATTATGAAAATATTATGATACAATCTAATTCTTGGAATAATTGGTGACAGCTACGACGTATAACGTTTGATTGACGCTCAGGTCATCCGTCCGTCATTCGTCAATTTAACTGCTCTATCACAATTTTATCACAGATCTGATAATTCACCTAATAACTTGGAGTAGACAATCGACGAGCTTCAACGTTCTTCACAGCTCACTTGACATGGACATGATGTTAGTACTTACTCGAAAGAAGTATGAAATGAAAGAAAGTATTGTATAAATAGTTTATGAGATGCTTTGATGGGCTGTCGACTGTCGGCAAAAAAAACAGTGTAATGTCACATCAGCACGTCTGTCGAATCTGACTCATCCATGAAAAAGAAGTTACGTATTCTGTCTTGATGGAATAAACGTTGCCCTCATTCACTTCCAGTTCAGTCATTCAGTGTTGACTGTCCCTTTGATTTGACGACGATGAATTCAAATTAGTGTTAAATTGCTATTATTAAAAGTTTTGATCAGATAAATTATGACATGTCAACTATTGGGACGGCAATTATATTTTTGTTGTGTAAGCAGGGAAAGCTAATGTGGGATTTGCAATCACTCATGAGACAATTATGCATTGTCTTAAATCCACCTTATCCTTCACAGCCCAAACATAATAGTTTTACAAGTACGTAAATACTTAAATTGGAATAGCAAAACAAGGCATAAGAACAATACATTGTGTATACAGACGGATATTTGCGAAGCATCGGTACATGCAATTAAACATGGTTGGACAAAGTACTTGATGTTAAGGTAGGTGGTGAGTCTGACTGATCCATTTATTTGATTTGGCATAAATATGTACTTATGTGCAAGGGAGATGCGATTAGAATCCACAGAGTAATTTGGCTCGTGTCGTGAAAAAGCAAAAGTGCACAGGGGTAAGCCAAATTTGATGCATACGACAATGTATTTCCCTGTGCTCCAGGTTCAGGTAGGTGTTCAAGATGTGTTGCTTCATCTCTACCTATCACAAAGGTGTAAGTACTAACCAAATTTTAAATGAAAATGAATTGAAATGGACTAATAATGAAAATGATCATATGGCATTTTTATTGTATCGCTTCGTACTTGCTCTCAAATTGGCAGATCGTGTCATATGGCGGGGTTGGGGTTTGGAGGCAAAGCGATTAATATAAAATCAGGTGTAGAAAACTGACGGCAAATCATTCCAACTGAATCCATCAACAAAGTAACATTTTTTGCCAATTATTTCCTATCAAAATTTTTGAAGTCATGTAGAGCAGACACACACACACACACATCCTCAACAATAATTTTTGCCTTTGTTGAAAATTTGATCTTACAAGTGTATTCTCAAAAGGTTTCCTTGTATTTCACTGCAGCCTGAATTTTTTTTAATAAGCTTTTCCTCCCAGCTAGTAATTAAAGTGTCAAATTTGTGATTTAAAGATAGATAATTAAAGATTCTGCGTTTTGACAGAAGAGTTTTTGATTTCCTCAAAAGTGCATAGTGTTCCCACATCGTCTTCAAGGAATGATAATAACAAGTTGCTGCGGCAGTACGACAGGTCAGTTATTTATTAGCAGTCATATTATATTGAGCTTATATCACTCGCTAAATTTGCATAGGAAATTGTAACCTTTCATTTTCATTGTTTATGTTCCTGCTGAAATTACAACTACAGGAGAGTGTGCTTGGCTAGTTTGTAGTTTGATGTAACGTCGTTGTTGTTGTTTTTTTTTTTACTTTGCACGCCTGTGCTGTGTTGCTGTGTAGTGTACTCTTATTCATAGAATGTGCATCCGAAATCTATTTTATTGAGTCACTTAATTTTAATGGAAGTGCTGTAGCGTACATAAGGATAAAAGAGTAGCTGAGGGATAATTTATTCTTGCAATCATCTGGTGCAAGTGCACTTTGCAGAAACAAATGAATGCAGTTTTAGAATGACGACGCGGCTCAACGTCGTGAGATCATCTACATGGCATAACAGAAGTTATTGTAGAGAATTCAGTCAGTGATTTGGTTTTATAGGATAAATTAAAATTAGAGACATTTTTAACATTTAAGTGTATTAGACACTTCTTTTTTCGATAAAATTAAAGTTGTTTCTTTATTTCTCAAATTCTAACAGTAGACAGTTCACCAGCATACTTCGCAGTGGCATCAAGTCCAGTGAAAGAAACCGTTCTGATTGACCATTTTTACTCGCAGCACAGATTTAATCCGGTAACATTCCATTTCCATTATTTTTCTAATAATAATAAGAATTATTTAAAAATTCCATCAGTCAAGTCTCTGTCTTAATTTTTTCCTATTAATTTGTGGTATGTATGTAGACGTTAAAGTACTTATACGGTAATATCTGTGAACTCATACAGTTCATAAAAACGATGAACATGTCGCTTTGTGGCATTTTTCATTAATTTTACAGATATTTCTTTACTTGGTTTTATTCTTTGGATCAAATTTGACAAGTAAAGTAGGAAAAGGCAGTGGAAGAGATTGCCATTAGACACATCTGACTGTTCTGAAGGAATTTACTGTTGACTGTACCTTGAGTATTCTGAGAGCATCGCAGTCAGATCATTTATGGTGTTTTTATGAGTGACGTTTCTGTTTCAATTCCAGCCTCCAGGAAATAAATAGCAAAAGAAGAGTCTCGTTTTGGGAGTATATACCTTGAGGAGGATTCAATTTACTTCTAGTCATCTGTCAAGTCTGAGCAAAAGTTATAAGAATGTCGAAGTTGAAAAAATATTTAATTTTCACTGTTGTAACTGTGATAGCACTTATGGATTTAGTTCCTTCCTGCCTGGGTGGCTCAATTCTGTTCGGACGTGACGATTCCCAGACAGCCTCCCTGTCGTCTCAAGAAAGAACCGGGCGGATTAGAGGGGGCGGTGGGATATCTTCGTCAGCCTCTCCTTTTCACTGTGACTGTCGCCGCCGACGCTACACTCCCCCCAGGCACTCGCGTATCATTCACGGAAAACCGGCTTCAGAAGGTCAATTTCCATGGCAAGCTCGCATTGAAGAGTACAATTATTATGGACAACAAACGTGGGATTACATCTGTGGAGGCGTCCTAATATCACCGTATCACATTTTGACAGCCTCACACTGTCTCAGCAAGGAAAAAAGCAAGTATCAAGTCGTCGTAAGTTTTTTTTTCTCAATTCCTTCCATGAATAACTTGTGACTTGTGGCTTTCGCCAATTTTAGACATTGCTTTAAAAAAAAACTTGTTACGAGAATTGACTTTCAAACGAGCTTCTAATTACATATGTACATTCATTTTCAGTTGGGATCTGTCAACCTACGTAATCGTGCTGGAGGGAGACGGTATAATGTAAGCGATTACGTGGTTCATCGTGGAGATCCACTGTCAATTTCCGTGGCAAAAGAGCACGATATTGCTCTTATAACGATTGAGGACGAATTCGGTCAAGGGGTCACATGTGACAAAGGTGTTCAGCCCATCTGTTTGGACGGCCCTGAATTTTCTCCACAAACTCAGTGCTTTATCTCTGGCTGGGGAGAGTACAAGAAAGACACCGTGAGTGACTTCCTTCGCTATGCGACGGTTCCTATTCAGCCCAGCAAAGTTTGCAATGACATCTACAATGCTCCAAAAAGCGGTCAATTTGAGCCAGGAAATAATTACTTAAGAAGTATGTCTAGGTCACATCATCAATCATCCTTTACGGCCGATTCGATGATCTGCGCTGGATCCAGGGACGGGCCTGACACTTGCTTAGGAGATTCTGGAGGTCCATTAGCCTGCATAGGTAAATAATTCAGCACTCGTAAGATTTTGAAATCATCTTTTTGCTGGCTTGCACTCTTGGTATTGACGCAGCGTATTACGTCACCTAACCATAAATGTAGATGTCAGGACAAAAGATTAGTAATTAAGCAATAGCAATTGCCAGTTTTGAAAGGCTTTAACATTAATCAATTTGTACGTTTAGTACAAGTAACAAAATAAATCTTCAGTTCATAAATAAGAGTGCAGTAAACCAGGGCAATTTTAGGTTCAACAAATATAAGTAGCAATTTGTTTTACCGATGTAATTAACTTTGAATGTACCTATGTAATTATGTATGAACGAAAACGCGTAGAACTCAGAAGTAAAGTTATGCCAAGCGTTGACAAATATGCAAAGCATACCTGAGTTAAATTTGAAATTGCAGCTAAATCATTAATAATGTATAGTATGTATATGCAGCAGTATTTGTTGTGCGTCTCTATAATTTTCCTTCGTCGTTCGGCTATTAACATTAATGGAGACATGTTTTTTCACTGTGAACAGATGACCAGAACTTCGCTTATCTGACTGGTATAGTTTCCTGGGGAATATCTTGCGGTTCTCAGCCATCCGTTTACACGAAAGTCTTAAAATACAAGGACTGGATCAAGGAAAATCAATTTCTCTCCAAGCCACTCACCAAGTCCCAGAACTCCTACAGATTCTATCGCTGAGCCGGCTGACACGCCATTAGAGTTTGACACGTTTTGTAATAATAAAGTTTAGTCAAATAGCATGCAGTTGACGATGCAAAAAGCTACAGCAGGGATTGATAAATGAAAAAGTTTTATTTTTATTACAGCTTCTCTAATACTAAATTTTTATACTTTTATACTTAACACATAAAAAAGTTAATGTTAATCGTTTTATTTCATATCTTATACCTCAAACGTATGGGCGTATTCGTGGGTATATGTACATATATTTCGTATTAATTTTATATTTGACTGTTTTTAGCTAAAAAAGTTAGACGTTTTACCTCGTTCCTGTAAATGTACCTACATTGCGTTGAGCCATGTTATTAATTTGTTAGTATAATTTAAACGTTATCAAAATGTGTCAGAAGTACAACGTAAGGATAATCTTAATCGTAATACATACATATAGCATGATGTCAATAGAGTAACAACCGGAGACTGAGATCGAGAACATGAAGTCAAATATTCCTTAATATATATAAATGAATAATAAAGGGTGGGTATATCTACATAGTAGACACCTACATATATTTGTATATATACTGTTGTTGGCGAAGGCGAACTTTTATTTCATTTGTATTTGTCGGTCTATTTACTATTTGCCACTGCGGGGCTACAGATCCTACGACCTACGACGATGCGACGTCGATCAACGTAAATAAGCATGATACGGCGTGGTTAAATTTGTACAGTACATTTTTGAATGACGAATAAAACTTAAATATGATTCCCATACACAATGGAATGGAGCGGCGTGGTGTAGCTTATTCTTTGCCTCGAACTGCTGATCAGCTCAATTATTATTATTGTCTAGTTAAGTTTTATGGGATGAAAGGCGGATCCATTGATAAACAGTTCGTCTAGAATAGTACTGAGAGGGTGGTGTGAAGTCAAAGGGTGACGTAACCTATACAAGTCCAAGTCCGTAATTACCTTTTAATGGTAATGCTAGTATTAGATAGTCAACCGTTTCTGATACGGCGGTTTTATTTTTCACGACCTTTGCACAAATACACGTAGGCCCTCCCTTAATACCCAGATACTGCCGTCTAAACGATCAGCTGTGAGTCCGTGACAGGGCCTCTGTTTGCTTAAACTGCAAAAGCCTTCAATTCAAACCTTCCCATCTCTAAAAGTTTTCGAGTTAAATATTTAAAACTAAAATTATTACTTCCTCTTTAGCGTCTCAAATCTCACATTTTATTAATAGGCTGTTGGGAGTGTTGGGTCGTTCATACACATACGTTATACGTAGGTACCTTCCTGCGAATATGATCAACTAGCGCATGGGTATATTTATATTATTGTGCAGATTCGTCTTCACGTCTAATAAAAATAAGTTCACATCATTTCCGACAGTAAGTACTATTGCTTTAAGTAAATGTTCAAATAATACAGGGACTTGAAATGCTCACAGAACATCAATGACGACTAATTCTGACATTGAGAGATCCTACGTAAATGGTTCATTGTGACCTTACATATTTCAAAGTAATCCCCTCTTCAATTCATTGATAGATTGGTCAGCTCAGTCTAAGTTTGAATTCTGTAGACAAAACCAAAGCTAATAGACATGAATGAATTACGTTGGGATTAGCGTTCACAAAGGTACACTTCCATTACTACTTAAACCTCAACCCCCTCCTACGTAAATTTATGTTATTTGCATGCTGTCACCACTGTCATGGAACTGGAACTGATATACGAGACACTAGAAATTACTCTTTGTGCTCATCAGGTTACTACTCTTGAGTACCTTTAAAATTAGTATTTTTGTTACTAATATAATCCCACTGGAATTATGTATCTCTGTATTACAAAACAGTTTCAGTCGTCAACTTAATTCTATAAATTGCTCCGAGAGCTCATTCATACACCATTAAATAACTCATCATGTTAAGTTAATAAAATTTAAAATGAAATAAGACCTAAAGAAATTAATGCGAGGGGCTTTTATAAAGTGCACAAATACTATAGTATTTAAAAAACGATTGCAGTTTGCACACTTGCAATCTTAAAACAAATCTAAAGACATTTGACATTTTCATTAAAGCACTTTAAAAGTTGTGTCGTAATCCCAGTAGATGAACAAGTTCTTAGCAAAAGAATGCTAAGAATAGTAACTTATTATTATTCTAATAATAATATGAAAATTATGTAATGTTGATGCTTTTGGTTTGGATTGGTGCTATTTTTAGCGTACTTATATGATTTTGCTAATATGGGATGAATGGGTTGGGTGATAAACATAGTGAAGGTGATAATTACCCTAATCTCTTGTAGTAATGAATAATTATGGATGATTTATTCAAATATATTTCTGCTACGCATCCAGAGCTACACATTCTCTATTTAGGTCATACATTTCAGGTAACTAGGTTTAATTCGCAACGCAACTGCGTCGTATTCGGAAAAAGACAAAAGTTGTATTTATGAACCTTTACAATGTAAATAACCAATTCTTGGTTGGGGTGTGTCGATCATAAATTTACATATTAGCACTTGATTGATTATTACTTTATCCATGACAAACGGAGACGAAGACATGTCAATACACATATGTACTGACTAGTGAATACTTATACATATTACATATTAAATGCAGAACAAGTACCTACATAAGTTCCTACATACGTTTTTTGTATGCATTCTTTACTTTACTTTACATGTATTTGTACAAACTGAAGCTGTTTCAGAGAAGATAGTCAAACCAGCTAGACACTACATATATAGACATGGTACTTAACAGTATTAAAATTTCATTTTCAGCATCCCAGCCAGTAGAAGACTCTCCTTCCTTCCTCTCCTTCCTCCACGCTTACGGATTGACGTCCCGTGTGTGACAATCTGAGCAGTTTTTCTCATACTATGTCAAGGTAAATGAATAAAGTATGGGCTAATGGACTTTTATTTTTGTGTTTTACTACAATATGTGGGGAAATAAAAAAAATCTTGGACAAAATATTCTCACAATTTGATAGACCTATGTCCTATGTAGTATGGAGGGAGGCTGCTGGCAGTGTACGAACGCTGCATAAAATTACGTAAACATAAATACCCAAGTGCTTCACATCTTCCCTTTCTTCTTTTATAATTATAGAATCTACTCAAAAAAAACATACATTTCCTGAAAAACATTTTGAAGCTCTGATGCTCGGAAACAATGATGTTGAGTTTAGCTGGGTTTCACACTTTGCATCCTTAGTTGCAGAAGCGTAAAGAGTTAATTTATTAGAAACAGCATTCTTAATGAAGACACTCCACAAGATGCGCGAGTATAAACTGACTTTGCTACAAACACAGCAGTTCTTCGTACACACACGCCTAAATATGAAACTGAAACTGAAAGCATGCAAAATAAAAATGGACAGCTATATAACAAGCATACGTAACTGAAGATGGCGAGGCAACGACGTCAAAGCCAGAGATAATTGCAATCACACTAATATTCTACCTTGTCATCAACACCACGAAGGACCAAGATTTGGGATTCTAAGGTTAACTGTGGTGGAAATACTTGTGTCACTTTAATTAAAATGAATCGAATAGGTCAGTTCTAAATAGGTACGTAGCTATAGTGTAAGTAAGCGATAAGTATACCCGGACATGCAGATCTAAACGTTTCACGTTCGCAAATAGCGTCATTTGCCAGGCAATGGAATCACCTGGAAGGAATAAGGAATACACAAATTCAAAAGCTCATAATGCAATCCTTTAGCGAAGCAAGTAGGATTGCAACGAACTAATTACTGTAAGATCCATGACTTTCATGAGGTTGAAGAAGTAGTTAAGGAGCTATTTATGTGAATGAGTTTTGAGATTTTAGTACGGCGGAAGCTTTGAGTATTTTACATAGAGGACTTGAGTGCAGTCGCAGTGCTGTTCTGGGCTTCTGGGACTGCTGGTCGCTGGTGGCAGGCGTAGTAAATATTTATAAAGATATTTAACATATGCATGGTTGAGCTGCGTTGGTAGGGAGATGCAGATGATTATGATTATGATTTGTCCCTACTTTGAATGGACAGCAGTTGTTTATTTTGGTTTGTCACGTACTTTTCTAAGTATAGTACGAGACTCACAACTCACCAAGAGACATTGGATCTTCCATCTTTCCCAGTCGTTGCTGTGGCATTGGCAGGAGAAGGAGTGTCGACGTTCCTGTCTGTTTCCACATTAGCATCAGTCAGTCAACCATATCTGAAAAGTTTAGGGAGAAAGACTTTCCTTTGTCATCAAGTACATCTACGCAAATGTGTTTGAAATACAGATGAAATGCTCCGCTTACGCCGTACGCCGTATACGCTCTCCTTGTATGTAAATCAAACAAGCTGTTGCGCAATACTCTGTTTATAAGCAATTAATTTGTACTAATTATTGTATTGTTACAATAACAAGGCAGACAATGCTTTCAGATTCAATTATTCGAATTCAATTCAGCTCAGTCAAGAGAAATACATAGGGAGATGCAATAAATTTCAATTTTGATGCATTTGTATTATCGTAGTGAAGTGGTTCCATTCAATCAACACATACCTACAAGACAAGCACAACTGTATGAACAGTAACGATCATTCCAGCACACACGGACTAATGTTCAAACCAGATGCAAGCAAAGTCTGTTTTTGCTTCTTGGTTCGTAGTCATTTAAGGACCTATGGAGCGTGTAGCAAAGCCGTGCCTATTAATGCAACTCGTTCGTTACTTAATGATGGAAACAACCAGAGGAAATTTAACTCACGTTGTGGCTAAAAGCACGCAGACTGGCACAGTAATTATTGTTAGCTATGTTTGTGGGTTGGTTGGTTGGTGGGATTTGATGATATTTAAAAATCAAATCCTGTCATAAAACGAGGCGTTCCCTATATTGCAGCAATTGTCAAAGCATTTCCGTTGACTTTCTACAGAGCTATCTTAAGCCATCATTTTTATCATCTCTCTCTCTGCCCTGCTCTTTAGGACTGTCAACCATATATGTGTACATCTAATTATAACAATACCATGGAGTATGGAGTATGGAAAAGTGTAAGGCCCAGAGTTATTTACTGTTATTTAGTTCGTACCTTAGTGCATTCCTAACCTTTTACCGTACAAAGACCAAGAACAATAACTAATCACTGAAGTTGTCATTAAAAATTTTGTGATAACTTTTTATCAAAAACCTTGTATATATGTACACACAAACGTCATGAATTTGTCTTGTTTATCAATGTAATCGGGAACATTAACTATTTCTAAAGTATTTTAATGCTTGAGAATTTTCAAATCTCAACAAACCATAAATTCCGAACTTAGATAATAGATATTAGATTAGAGCTCCACAGTCCACACTAACAAACAGATCCAAAGGAAATAACAGACACTTGATGAAAGGAAAGTTGTCTCTCGCTCACACAGCACAAGCACGGTGAATTGTTGGATTTATCCTATCTATAGTAAATAAAATCATTAGACTTGTGTGCACTTAAACAAGTTGTATTGTGTACGCACTCAGTGTATTCAGTACTATAGATGGTGAAGCTAGATTTTAAGGAAAGAATATACCTGCGCAGCATTCTTATCGCTAATCAATTCACAAAAAATAAAAAATAAAATGCAGTTTGACCCAAATTTTAACTTCATTGTCATTGCCAATTCTACATTTCAACGCTGCTGTGGCACTGGCGTATTCGGGTTAACATAAAGTCATTTTTTTTATAAGTCTCAGTCAACGCTGATAGAATGTACTTATGGTGTACATCGACTGAACTGATACAAGATGTGTACGGGATATTAGTACGTCTTCGTCAAAAGAAACAAATCCATTTCTTTGAAGTTTCTAAAATCTACTAGTAATATCTTACAGACAGAAACAGGGTATCCATGACCGTCTGCACTCGATTTGTACAGTCGACTTTGCTTCTAGTGAGATAATTATGTGAGTAGAAATAGACATTAGTGGAAACTGCAAAAAGGCATCCATCCAATCCAAGGACCCGTGTTTACCTATGTGTATGTTCGCATAGTAATTTTAAGGTGTAGATTGTAGGTATACATCCATAGCGTTCCAGAAAAATGATTACCTACTTTTAGTACATCCGTCAATTCGTTTACTTAATTGTTTGATATATGTACCTAGGTAGTTGGAAATACACAGCGTACGCCAGAATGCACATAGACAGACACACACCACTTTTAGGCAAAATGCAAATCGTCTGGATGAGACATCTGTATGTGATGAAACTGCCCTAGGAAATTTTTAATATGGTCAAGGGCAGTTATTATTGGTGTTTGTAGCTTGTGGTTAAACAATAATGATATGCAATTAGTTCATCGTACAATACTCCACGTGGCATGAACATCATTCTCCAAACTTCCAAAATATCCTATGATTTATATCACACAATATACTTCTTGTGTGTGAAACCTTGATAAAACTAAAAGTTTGATGTGTGGAATCTATGTATGTACATTAATCCAGGGAAGGGTGCCTTGTCAGCTGTCGGCTGTATGTAGCTAGTCTAACGTGGTTTGTATCCTTCCTGTACAAAAAAAATACATCGTATTGTTTGTTATTGTAAAGAGAACAAAAATAAATGCGTATAATTTTGAAAAATTAAAAGAATGCTTAAGTGTGCTTAGGTAGGTACATGAATACACTGTAGTAAAATACTACATAACATTAAGGATCATATGGGTGGGTTACTTAACTGAGGAGAGATTATGAGGCGCACACGCACAGAATAAAATGAGCAAACCTGAATTGAAAATCGATTTAGTTACTTACTTGGCATCCGTGCATACTTTTGCGATTGAATTGGAATTGCTGCACTTTGCACTGACATATCTTCAATGACATTAAAAACTAAAGTAGACATTCAGTCCATACGAACTTCTTTCTTGTTTACGTAAAATTAGCATAAATAGGTAAACTCATAGTATTACATGCATTGAGCTATGTATATTTTCCCAATACAGACTACAAGTTCACATTGGTTAAACAAAGTTTTGTACAGAAGGTCATCATGCCATACTGATACGCTTCACCATGTACTGCCAGAATTGACGCCTCCACACATGCAGATCAGTGTATTATGACCTCAGCAAGGAGTAAAAGCAGTACGGCCCAGCCAGGCCAACATTACATGGGTAGGCTTTAGCATTTGCTCACACACTGACAGTTGTACTACCCATTTAAACTTCATCCTTATTCCTCCTAGTCTGTACTGTTCGTGTAGTACGCAGAGTTAAAGTTTCATTTTACCATTTGCCACTATTTGTAAGGAAACAAGAGCCAACTTTACATGTAAATAAAGAGACGTATGTAATTACAGAGCACACACGTGTTTTTCTAAATGGGCCCCTTAGTGAAATGTAAGCCATTAAAGACTGTGACTTGTGGCCAGCTCCGCAGACTGCACTGAAAAAATTTACAA